>JAXCGZ010009706.1:47500-93132 GCA_037179515.1 Halocaridina rubra | reverse complement strand
TCTTACGAAGCTTCAAACTATGACCTCTAGTTCTAGAGCCAGCCATATCAAAATATCGATCCCTATCCACTCTGTCATAACCATGAAGGAATTTAAAGACTGTCACCATATCCCCCCTCACTCTTCTAGCTTCGAGTGATGGTAAGTCTAATTCCTTCAGCCTCTCATCATAACTGAGATTGCGTATTTCTGGCACCAGTTTCGTGGCATGTGTGTGTGTGTGTGTGTGTGTGTGTGATTACCTAATTGCGATTACCTAATTGTTTTTACGGGAAAGAGCCCAAAGCTCGTATCTTCCCGTCCCCTCATCGGTTCCATTTTATACGTAGTGATACTTATCATACCTGTCCTTAAAACTATGGATTGAGATAGCATTAACTACCTCCTCGCTTAGCCAATTCCAATTATCAACTACTCTTACACTGAAAAAGTATTTCCTTACATCCTGCAAAGAAGTTTTCTTACGAAGCTTCAAACTATGACCTCTAGTTCTAGAGCCAGCCATATCAAAATATCGATCCCTATCCACTCTATCATAACCATGAAGGAATTTAAAGCCTGTCACCATATCCCCCCTCACTCTTCTAGCTTCGAGTGATGGTAAGTCTAATTCCCTCAGCCTCTCATCATAACTGATATTGCGTATTTCTGGCACCAGTTTCGTGGCATGTCTTTGAACTTTTTCAAGCTTAGCTATGTGCTTTTTCAAGTGCGGATTTCAAAAGGGGGCTGCATATTCGAGTTTTGGCCTCACATAGGTTACATAAATATTTCTGAACATTTCCTTGTCCATGTGCCTGAAGGCTACCCTTACATTTGATAAGAATGCATATGCTGCCCTTACTATGCCATTTATATGTATTTCTGGAGACAAATCTGCCAGTATGTTTACTCCTAGATCTCTCTCATTTTCTGTCTCTTGAAGTTGTACTCCAGCCACCGAGTAGTCAAGCTTGGGCCTTCTTGCACTTGTATCCATTCTCATTACCTTACATTTTGAAGTATTGAATTTCATTAGCCACTTTTCTAAAAACTCATGCAGATTATTTAGATCCTCCTGAAGTTCTCTACCATTGTTCTCGTTTTTTACTTTCTTCACAATCTTTGCATCATCTGCAAACATATTCATGAATGAATTTACAGACTCTGGTAGGTCATTTACATATACAAGGAACAAAAGTGGCCCTAAAACTGAACCCTGTGGAACTCCACTACTAACTCTTCTCCATTCAGACACTGAGTGTCTTACTCTAACCCTCTGTTCCCTTCCTTCTAAGTAAGTTTTTATCCATTTCAAAACATTTCCACCTATTCTAGCCATTGATTGCAGCTTCCTAATAAGTCTCCCATGTGGAACAGTGTCAAGCGCTTTCTGGAAGTCTAGGAATATGCAATCTGCCCAGCCCTCTCTTTCCTGTAAGTTTTGGCTTACCTCATCATAAAATTCTAATAAGTTTGTTACTGTTGATCTACCTTCTCTGAAGCCATGTTGCCTCACTGACAAAAAGTTGAAGGATTCCAAGTGAAGAGAGATATGTTTCCTTAGTGTGTGTGTGTGTGTGTGTGTGTGTGTGTGTGTGTGTGTGTGTGTGTGTGTGTGTGTGTGTGTGTGTGTGTGTGTGCAATTACCTAATTGTAATTACCTAATTGTATTCACGGGAAAGAGCCCGAAGCTCGTATCTTCCCGTCTCCTCATCGGTTCCATTTTGTACTTAGTGGCTCTTATCATATTTGTCCTTAAGACTATGGATTGAGTTAGCATTAATTACCTCCTCGCTTAGCGAATTCCAATTATCAGCTATTCTTGCACTAAAACAAAAGTACTTATTTACATCCTGCAAAGAAGTTTTCTTACGAAGCCTCAAACTATGACCTCTAGTTCTAGTGCCAGCCATATCAAAATATCGATTCCTATCTACTCTGTCATAACCATGAAGGACTTTAAAAACTGTCATCATATACCTCCTCCATCTTCTAGCTTCGAGTGATGGTAAGTCTAATTCCCTCAGCTTCTCATCATAACTGAGATTGTGTATTTCTTGCACCAGTTTCATGGCATGTCTTTGATCTTTTTCCAACTGAACTACGTGCTTTTCAAGTGCGGATTCCAAAAGGGGGCTGCATATTCCAGCTTTGCCCTCATATAGATTACATAAATATTTCTGAACATTTCCTTGTCCATATGCCTGAAGGCTACCCTTACATTTGCTAAGAAAGCATATACTGCCCTTGCTATGCCATTTATATGCATTTCTGGAGACAAATCAGCCAGTATGTTTATTTCTAGATTTCTCTCAATCTGTCTCTTGAAGTTGCACTCCTGCCTCCGAGTAATCAAACTTGGTCCTTCTTGTGCTTATACCCATTCCCATTACCTAACACTTTGATGTCTTGAATTTCATTACTACAAAATGTAAGGTAATGAGAATGTGTGTGATTACCTAATTGATTACCTAATTGTGCTTACGTTAAAGAGCCCAAAGCTCGTATCTTCCCGTTTATATGTATGTGTGTATGTATATGTGTATATTTATGTATATGTGTATGTGTATATATATGTATATGTATGTGTATGTCTATATGTATCAATAATTACTACTTTTGATTCATATCTCTATCTATATACAAAAGCTGTAGTAATAATAATAATAATAATAATAATAATAATAATAATAATAATAATAATAATAATAATAATAATAATAATAATAATAATAATCATAATAATAATAATAATAATAATAATAATAATAATAATAATAATAATAATAATAATAATAATAATAATAATAATAATAATAATCATGATGGTGGTAGCAATAGTTGTGATAATAGTGATAATGGATTAATTGACGTAATTCTCTCTCATGTACATAATTTGAAGGGTAGAGAAGGGGAAGGGCTCTCAGTCTTTCTCTTTCTTTTCCTTCCAAATTTATCTTCCATTATATGGCACTGTGTTTATGTGTGATTACCTAATTGTGATTACCTAATTGTGTTTACGGGAAAGAGCCCAAAGCTCGTATCTTCCCGTCTCCTGATCGGTTCCATTTTTAGACTTAGTGATACTTATCATACCTGTCCTTAAAACTATGGATTGAGATAGCATTAACTACCTCCTCGCTTAGCGAATTCCAATTATCAACTACTCTTACACTGAAAAAGTATTTCCTTACATCCTGCAAACAAGTTTTCTTCCGAAGCTTCAAACTATGACCTCTAGTTCTAGAGCCAGCCATATCGAAATATCGATCCCTATCCACTCTATCATAACCATGAAGGAATTTAAAGACTGTCACCATATCCCCCCTTACTCTTCTAGCTTCGAGTGATGGCAAGTCTAATTCCCTCAGCCTCTCATCATAACCGAGATTGCGTATTTCTGGCACCAGTTTCGTGGCATGTGTATGTATGTATGTATGTTCAGGTTTATATGTGTACGTATATGCGATTAATTACATGCACTTCCCTTTGCTGTGTTACCCTCAGATGACAATGATGTGTATGAGTATGCATGTATGAGTCTTGATCTGTGGCAAGGACGAATAACTCCTTTTGCTGAAATGAATACTACAAACTCTCTCTCTCTCTCTCTCTCTCTCTCTCTCTCTCTCTCTCTCTCTCTCTCTCTCTCTCTCTCTCTCTCTCTCTCTCTCTCTCTCTCTCCTTGATATGTATGGCTATGAAGCCCCAGTGGTGTTTCTATTGCTCATCTAATTAATGCATGCATATATATATATGTACCTACTTATTATTCTAACCTGAAAATTGTTATTCTATATCTGCTTCAAATTGTCTGCAGTAGTACTGTTGAAAAGTGAAATTTAACTTATATGATAGCACTCAACAAGGGCTATTGAAAATATTATTACAATTATTACTCTTCAATTACTCTTCAATTATTACACTATATTTTATTATTAATTACTTGCTATGATATTTAAAATTAATTGCAAATTATATTAATATGTTATTTATGCATAACCAAATAGATTGTAATGTTTATCAACTGCACTATGACTGGGAGTGCCCATGTGCACATGTCTCCATGTACAGTTATCTGAATAAATTAAAAAAAAAATCCCGTTTCATGATCGGTTCCATTTTGTACTTAGTGATACTTATCATACCTGTCCTTAAAACTATGGATTAAGATAGCATTAACTACCTTCTCGCATAGCAAATTCCAATTATCAACTACTCTTGCACTGAAAAAGTACTTCCTTACATCCTGCAAAGAAGTTTTCTTACAAAGCTTCAAACTATGACCTCCAGTTCTAGTGCCAGCTATATCAAAATATCGATCCCTATCCACTCTATCATAACCATGAAGGAATTTAAAGACTGTCATCATATACCCCCTCAATCTTCTAGCTTCGAATGATGGTAATTCTAATTCCCTCAGCCTCTCATCATAACTGAGATTACGTATTTCTGGCACCACTTTCGTGGCATGTCTTTGAACTTTTTCAAGCTTAGTTACGTGCTTTTTCAAGTGCGGATTCCAAAAGGGGGCTGCATATTAAGTTTTGGCCTCACATAGGTTATATAAGTATTTCTGAACATTTCCTTGTCCATGTGCCTGAAGTCTACCCTTACATTTGATAAGAAAGCATATGTTACCCTTACTATGCTATTTATATGCATTTCTGGAGACAAATCAGCCAGTATGTTTACTCCTAGATCTCTCATTTTCTGTCTCTTGAAGTTATACTCCAACCACTGAGAAGTCAAGCTTGGGCCTTCTTGCACTTGTACCCATTCTCATTGCCTTGCACTTTGAAGTATTGAATTTCATTAGCCACTTTTCTTACCACTCATGGACACTATTTATATCTTCCTGAAGTTCTCTACCGTTGTTATCGTTTCTTACATTCTTCACAATCTTTTCATCATATGCAAACATATTTATGAATGAATTTACAGACTCTGGTAGGTCATTTATATATACAAGGAACAAAAGTGCCCTAAAACTGAACCCTGAGGAACTCCACTGTGTGTGTGTGTACTTACCTAATTGTACTTACCTAATTGTGTTTACGGGAAAGAGCCAAAAGCTCGTATCTTCCCGTCTCCTCATTGGTTCCATTTTGTACTTAGTGATACTTCTCATACCTGTCCTTAAAACTATGGATTGAGATAGCATTAGCTACCTCCTTGCTTAGCCAATTCCAATTATCAACTACTCTTACACTGAAAAAGTATTTCCTTACATCCTGCAAAGAAGTTTTCTTACGAAGCTTCAAACTATGACCTCTAGTTCTAGAGCCAGCCATATCAAAATATCGATCCCTATCCACTCTATCATAACCATGAATGAATTTAAAGACTGTCACCATATCCCCCCTCAATCTTCTAGCTTCGAGTGATGGTAAGTCTAATTCCCTCAGCCTCTCATCATAACTGTTGCGTATTTCTAGCACCAGTTTCGTGGCATGTGTTTGAACTTTTTCAAGCTTAGCTATGTGCTTTTTCAAGTGTGGATTTCAAAAGGGGGCTGCATATTCGAGTTTTGGCCTCACATAGGTTACATAAATATTTCTGAACATTTCCTTGTCCATGTGCCTGAAGGCTACCCTTACATTTGTTATGAATGCATATGCTGCCCTTACTATGCCATTTATATGTATTTCTGGAGACAAATCTGCCAGTATGTTTACTCCTAGATCTCTCTCATTTTCTGTCTCTTGAAGTTGTACTCCAGCCACCGAGTAGTCAAGCTTGGGCCTTCTTGCAGTTGTACCCATTCTCATTACCTTACATTTTGAAGTAATGAATTTCATTAGCCACTTTTCTAAAAACTCATGCAGATTATTTAGATCCTCCTGAAGTTCTCTACCATTGTTCTCGTTTTTTACTTTGTTCACAATCTTTGCATCATCTGCAAACATATTCATGAATGAATTTACAGACTCTGGTATGTCATTTACATATACAAGGAACAAAAGTGGTCCTAAAACTGAACCCTGTGGAACTCCACTACTAACTCTTCTCCATTCAGACACTGAGTGTCTTACTCTAACCCTCTGTTCCCTTCCTTCTAAGTAAGTTTTTATCCATTCCAAAACATTTCCACCTATTCTAGCCATTGCTTGCAGCTTCCTAATAAGTCTCCCACGTGGAAGTGTCAAACGCTTTCTGGAAGTCTAGGAATATGCAATCTGCCCAGCCCTCTCCTTCCTGTAAGATTCGGCTTACCTCATCATAGAATTCTAATAAGTTTGTTACTGTTGATCTACCTTCTCTGAAGCCATGTTGCCTCACTGACAAAAAGTTGAAGGATTCCAAGTGAAGAGAGATATGTTTCTTTAGTAGTTTCTCCATAACTTTGCAAACTATGCTGGTCAAGGAAACTGGTCTATAGTTCATAGCCGTATCCCTCCTTCCCATTTTGAAGATAGGTATCACATTTGCTTGTTTCCAGCATCTTGGAATCTCCCCTGACTCCAGTGACTTTTTAAATATGATACTTAGTGCCAATGATATTGAGTTTGCGCATTTTTTATGCACATGAGGGGATATGTCATCAGGACCTGTAGCTTTATGAACATCTAAATCCATCAGCACTTTGCATACCTCTATGGCTGTAAAGTTGATGTTCTCTAATACCGGCCCTTGAGCTTCTATCTCTGCAATCTGAGGGGGTGGGGCATTTTCTACTGTAAATACTGATTAAAACTCCTTGTTCAGTTCTTTGCAGATCTCTTCATCCGTCTCAGTGATGCTTCCATCCGTTCTCTTTAGCCTTAAAACCTATTCTTTTACCTTCAGTTTTCCTCTGATAAAGCTGTGGAAAAGCTTGGGATTTTCTTTAGCCTTCCTGGTGATGTCCCTCTCATAGTCTCTCTCTTCCTCTCTCCTTTTACTTAGGTAGTTATTTCTTGCTCTTTTGTAGGTTTGCCAGGCATTTATGTTTTTTCTCCTCCTATACCTTTTCCAGCATTTGTCTCTCCACTCCTTAGCTCTTTTACACCCATTATCGAACCATTTCTCTCTGGCATGAATTTCACCTACTTTGGTGACAGGTATGCAGCAATCTACTATCTTCCCATATTTCTCACAAAAGATGTCATGCATTTCTTGTACAGATTTGTTGTAAAATAAGGTTCTCCAGTCAATAACTGCAAAAAGCTCATTCATTTTGATGTAATCTCCTTTCGGATAGTTCCTCCTCATGTCCTCAGTGCCTCTACTCTCAGGCAGAATATCTTCAATGATATACTCCATCAACAACACACAGTGGTCACTCTTTCCGTGTGATTACCTAATTGTGATTACCTAATTGTGCTTACGGGAAAGAGCCCAAAGCTCGTATCTTCCCGTCTCCTCATCGGTTCCATTTTATACTTAGTGATACTTCTCATACCTGTCCTTAAAACTATGGCTTGAGATAGCATTAACTACCTCCTCGCTTAGCCAATTCCAATTATCAACTACTCTTACACTGAAAAAGTATTTCCTTACATCCTGCAAAGAAGTTTTCTTACGAAGCTTCAAACTATGACCTCTAGTTCTAGAACCAGCCATATCAAAATATCGATCCCTATCCACTCTGTCATAACCATGAAGGAATTTAAAGACTGTCACCATATCCCCCCTCACTCTTCTAGCTTCGAGTGATGGTAAGTCTAATTCCCTCAGCCTCTCATCATAACTGAGATTGCGTATTTCTGGCACCAGTTTCGTGGCATGTCTTTGAACTTTTTCAAGCTTAGCTATGTGCTTTTTCAAGTGCCGATTCCAAAAGGGGGCTGCATATTCGAGTTTTGGCCTCACATAGGTTACATAAATATTTCTGAACATTTCCTTGTCCATGTGCCTGAAGGCTACCCTTACATTTGATAAGAATGCATATGCTGCCCTTACTATGCCATTTATAAGTATTTCTGGAGACAAATCTGCCAGTATGTTTACTCCTAGATCTCTCTCATTTTCTATCTCTTGAAGTTGTACTCTAGTCACCGAGTAGTCAAGCTTGGGCCTTCTTGCACTTGTACCCATTCTCATTACCTTACATTTTGAAGTACTGAATTTCATTAGCCACTTTTCTGACCACTCATGCAGATTATTTAGATCCTCCTGAAGTTCTCTACCATTGTTCTCGTTTTTTACTTTCTTCACAATCTTTGCATCATCTGCAAACATATTCATGAATGAATTTACAGACTCATTCATGAATATGTTTGCAGATGATGTGTGTGTGTGTGTGTGTGTGTGTGTGTGTGTGTGTGTGTGTGTGTGTGTGTGTGACTACCTAATTGTGATTACCTAATTGTGTTTACGGGAAAGAGCCCAAAGCTCGTATCTTCCCGTCTCCTGATCGGTTCCATTTTAGACTTAGTGATACTTATCGTACCTGTGTGTGTGTGTGTGTGTGTGTGTGTAATTACCTAATTGTACTTACATGAAAGAGCCTATGGCCGTAACTCTTCTTCTTCTGGTCGGTTCCATTTTTGCACTCAGTGAACCTCCTCTCTTAACGAATTTCTATCATTAACAATTCTTACACAAAACAAAGTAATTCCTTACATCTTGCAAAGAAGTTTTCTTACGAAGCCTCAAACTTGACCTCTGGCTCTAGAGCCAGCCATATCAATATATCGATCCCTGTCCACTCTGGCAAAACAATGAAGGAATTTAAAACCTTCATCATAACCCCCCCCCCCTTCATTTTTTTAGCTTCGAGTGATGGAAAGTCTCCCTCAACCTTTCATCATAACTGAGACTGTATTTCTTGCACCAGTTATTTGGGGTAATATATATAGTGTTTCAAGTATGGATTACAAAAGAGTGCTGCATATTCAAGTTTTGGCTTCACATAAGTTATATAAATATTTTTGAACATTTCCTTGTCCATGTGCCTGAAGGCTACCCTTAAGTTTACTAAGAAAGGATATGCTACCCTTACTGTGCCATTTATATGCATTTCCGGAGACAAATCGGCCAGCATGTCTACTCATAGAACTCGCTCGTTCTCCGTCTCTTGAAGTTCTAATCCTGCTATTGAGTATCCAAGCATGGGCCTTCTCGCACTTGTGCCCGTTCTCATTATCTTACATTCTGAAGCATTGCATTTCATATAGCCACTTTTTTTACCACTTCATGCAGACTATTCAGGTCTTGCTAAAGGTCTTTACTGTTGTTCTCGTCTCTTTCGTTCTTCACAATCTTTGCATCATCTGCAAACATATTCAAGAATTATATTACAGACTCTGGTAGTTCATTTACATATACAAGGAACAAAAGTGGCCCTAAACTGAACCCTCTCGAACCCCACAACTAACCCTTCTCCATTCAGAACTGAGTGTCTTACTCATTAATTCTGATGTAATCTTCTTACGGATTGTTCCTCCTTGTGTCCTTCTCATTGCCCTTATTTTTCAAGCAGAACACCATCGATGATATACTCCATCAACAACACACAGTGGTCAGTTTTTCCATTTGGTGGTTCATTTTTTTCAAATTCCAACACATTTTCTGTGAATATTAGATCAAGCAGTGATGGCTCATCCGCCCCCCTGGCCCTCGTTGGGTCCAGTACATATTGGTGTCGGAAATCCCCTTCTACACCATCTAGGAATCTTCCCCCAAATGAATTCTCCCCACTCTGCGGGTCAAGATTTATCCAGTCTATTTCTCCATGATTAAAATCTCCCATAATCAAAATTCTATATTTTCTCTCCCGTGCGATGTTATCAATTGAGTTTACGACTTCAGTAGTACCTATATGACTGTCCTCTTAAACTACTAGCCTATGTTGGTTCCTTGGTGGGTAATTACCTAATTGCGCTTATGGGAAAGAGCCTTAAGCTCGTAACAACGCTCTGACTCCTGGTCGGTTCCATTTCTGTAATCACTTATACGTTATCATATTTGTCTGTAAAACTGTGAATTGAGTGAAAATAACTACCTCCTGGTAAGAGAGAGAGAGAGAGAGAGAGAGAGAGAGAGAGAGAGAGAGAGAGAGAGAGAGAGAGAGAGAGAGAGAGAGAGAGATCGTTTTAGGCAATCAAGTGTTCGAAAACTATTGGGATTAGGCTGGCTGCCTTTAAATTAGCGTTTGAGAAAATATTCAAAAGCAATTCAGTTCAATAACGTATTTAATTCATAATATTACAGATTCTTTATCATCTGCTGTAGTAAATCAGTTCAAGCTATATTTAAGCTCGAGTTACTTGTCATAAAACACGTTAGTTATTTTCGTGTTTGAATTGGCGCTCATGTCTTCTCTGCCAATGAAAACGGGCCATTTAGCTCTAGACTTAATATTAGCGGTATGATATCTTTACAAAACACTCTTGCTTAAATATAAGTTTATTAGTAATGAATATATTGCTCAAGTACCCAAAATTTCTACAATTTCACAAAATAGTACGTAATTGTGATTTTGATCATAGCTAAGAGTGTTATAAATTGAAAAGATGCCTGCCCCATGTGACAGCCATGATTGTATTTTGTTTTGAGTCGTCGTCAGCTGGGTTGTGAGTGACAGAAGAAGAAGACGGAAGACAATTATAATACCACTAGCCCGATTAACTTCACGGAAGGGGAGGGGGCACCTCGCATCTACGTTGTTTGGGGATTTAATTCGTTATCTGTATAGTAGGAGTCCAAAATGCCAGCAGCACCTATGCCTATAGGAGGGTTGACGATGTTCTCGTTCGCCCTGACGGCGTCTGTAATTGGCAATGCCTATTATCAGAAAAAACAATTTTATCCCTCCGTCGTTTACATCACTAAGACCAATTCTAGTATGGCTGTAAGTATGTTCAGACTTTTCTATGAGGAGAACTTATATTTTCACAACGCCATATAGGCAGTGACTCCTTTGCCTCTATAGTTGTCAGTAGGGAAGGTTAACATCTCAAGTAATTTTAGGTTAATATTCGTTTTACGCACCCCTGTAGCTTTTGTGCTGAAGTATGTTTTCTAATAGGTTTTCTTTATGCGTATTGAAGTAATCTGATAATTGCTTTTGTCAGAAATCACAATTCTCTTGGTTAGGGCCGATATTGGTGGGTGGCAGTTGACATTGAATTAACCATATCTAATTAGGGTAATTTAACAGTTTAGTATCACGGCCGAATTTCGGCTATTTCCAGCCAATTCTTAACCTATCCATTCTTAACGTAACGGAACCTAAGTGACGTGTGGTTATCCCACTGGATGACACCAAGTGTGACGTGGGTGGATACTATTCCACCGCTTGTCACCAATATGTCGTGGAATTACTATTTCACACAAGTTATAATTATGGTAGCGGGGTTGGTGAATATAGATCAGCTGCTTCTTTATATGTATTTATTTCTAGCTTACATACATATGTACTCAGAGCTCACATTACTACAGTTCTGTCACGAATAATTCCAGATTCCCGCCCCCAAGGGGGAGACTAGCTAAGCTGTGCTATGTCACGTCTGCTCCTGGCAAGGCCCGGTCTCTCACTGACGCTTTATAGTTACTCATGGCGTTCTGTGGGCGGCACTGGGCATCGCTGCCACATTTAGGCATGTCTGAAATGCCTTGTGAAGTTTTAGACATCTTTAATATGCCTTACGACATAAAAATGGTTAGGTTAGGTTAAGAATGGTTAGTTAGGTTATGAATGGTTAGGTTAAGAGTTGGCGGGAAATAGCCGAAATTCGTCCGCGATACTAAACTGTTCAGTTATCCTAATTAGGCTTCAAATTTGACTTAGCTTAGTTTAGGTTAGATTAGACTAGTCAGATTAGGCTAATTACACACATATATGTATATGTATGTAATTAGCCTAAACTGACTAATGTAATCTAACCTAAACTAAGCTGACTCAAATTTGAAGCCGTACTTACCTTAATAGGGTAAAATTGGCATATTTCAGGAATTGGTGGTAACTTTAGGTTTTATGCACCTTCCCATAACTTGTAGTTGGTTTGTTACTTGCAGTTACATTAGATTACAGAAATAGAATGGGTGTATAAAACTAATCGTCGCCTAATTTCATTGCGTTCGGTTAGTTCAACCCCAGTTCAGAAACTATTTGATCATTATGATTGCTGTCGTAAATATATACTTTCACACTCAGAAAAAAAATGGAATTTTATTAGTTTTGGTTAGGTTGATTCAGTCCTTGTTTAAGCAACGAGTTGTTATTTGCAGTTATTGTTAGTGTGTTACTTTCACACCTCAGATAGGATAAAATCTCATTAACCTTATGATGTTGGAATTGTTTACGCTACTTCACTCCAGTTAAGAAATTAATTGATCATTGAAATAAGTTTATATATATATATATATATATATATATATATATATATATATATATATATATATATATATATATATATATATATGCGCAGGAAGTCCCTGATTTATGGCAGGGCCTCATTGCTGACAGCTGTCTTAACCCGGTTTTCCACGTAAGTCGGAACACACCTAAATATGAGCCTAGGTCTGCCACTAATGTTAAAAATAAATACTGTAATCTAAAGCATAGAAAAATAATATAAGTTCATAATCTAAGACCTAAAAATAGTAAAATTAGTACACTATACGGCATTTGCTAACCTTTACTTGTGTGCTCTACTTGCTCACTGGAAGGGGCATTGCAAGGAGGGGAAGACAGGTATGTAAAGAGGAGGAAGCTGGAGAGGCAGGTGCTGAAGAGACTGGACAGGCAAGAGAACCTGCAACAGATGCTGGAGGTACTGCGTTAGGTGTGTCTATATGGGCACCTGAGGTAGAGGGTACAGTATGTGTTGCTGGGGGCTCAGCCTTCACGATGAATTGGTCGAGGCGAGTCTGGAAGAATACCCTCTTATTTTCCTCCCAAATTTTATTGTAAAGCGCACACAATCCGTGAACGCTCAGGTGACCTTAGTGAACATGGCAGTGTTGGGATCCTGAGCCGCGAACTTTGCCAACCCTTCCTCTGTCAGGGCAAAAGATTCTTCCAATTTCTTGGTTGTGAATCTCTTGGGCTCTGGGCTTGGTATTTCTTCCTTTTCTTCTGCCATCTGAGGAGATAACTCCTCTCCATGAGATTCCAGCAGCTCTATTACATCATCAGGATTCACCTACAACTTGAGCTTCTTACTCAGGGCAACAACGATCTTGGTGACGGCCTCAATTTTCTCCTCAAAACCACGGAAGTCATTCATAAACTGAGAGCACAGTTTCTTCCATACCCCATTCAAGCTCGTATGCTTAACATCCTCCCAGGAATCAGCAATATTCTTCACAACCTTAATAATATTGTGCGACTTCTAGAGAACTCCTTTAGAGTCAAGTTTTCGTCCTCAGTTGCTCTGAGAGCCATAGCGACTTTTCTTCTGAGGTAGTAGGATTGGTTCTCAAAAGGTCGTGTAAACCATATTTCGCATACTTTAAAGCGTTTATTTCTATAAGGAATAATGTTAATAGGCATAGATGTGTTCCACAGGCGTGTATAAACGCACTATACCAAAGAAATAAACTAGCTAAGCACATTTTACAAGTACATAAGCAAGCTGAATTATGTATATAAGTAAGCTATCAAAGAATATCCCCAACGTATTCCCTGCGTGTCGTAAGAGGCGACTAAACGTGGACGGGGCGGGGGGACTATGAATCCCCCCCTTGTATTAACCTCCTGCGAGACATCAAAGAAGAAGGGGAGTAGAGGGGAGAATAACTTTTCCCCAAACTCTAGTTTTGGGGTGTCTAAATGTGTGTGGTTGTAGTATGATAGAAAGCAAAAGATGTAAGATTGGATATATGTTTGGTAGGAGGAGGATGGATGTATTGGCATTGTGTGAGACGAAGATGAAAGGAAAAGGAGAAGTGGCATTTGGTGACGTGACAGGTAGGGTGTCTGGGGTTGAAAGGAGAAAAGTGAGAGAAGGTGTGGCATTATTGCTAAGTGAATGGATGGTAAATAAGGTATTGGAATGGAAAGAAGTGTCATCTAGGCTGATGTGGGTGAGGGCTAGGATAGGTAGGGAATGTTGGGCTTTTGTTAGTGCGTATGGGCCAGGATGTGAGAGAAGTGAGGAAGAGCGGGATGAATTCTGGAATGAGTTAACTAGGTGTGTGGATGGTCTGAGTAGAAGGAACTATGTAGTTGTGTTGGGTGACTTGAATACCAAAGTGGGTGATGGAGAGGTAGAAGGTGTTGTAGGAAAGTATGGGGTACCAGGTGGAAATGAGAGTGGCGAGAGACTGTTAGATATGTGTGTGGAGCAAGAGTTGATGATAGGTAATAATTTTTTCAAGAAGAAGTTAATTAAGTATACATGGATGAGAGTGGCAAATGGAAGAGAGATAGAAAGAGCATTGATGGATTGTGTTGGTAGCAAAGAGCATGATTGGTAGAGTGAAAGATGTGCATGCATTTAGGGGTGTGGCTGCTGGAATGTCTGATCATTTTTTGGTTTAAGAAAAAGTGCTAGGAGCAATAGAGTGGGGGGGATGTAGAAGGGAAATGTTGAAGGTGGAAGAGCTGAAAAAGCCAGAGAAGAGACAGGAATATCAGGACAGGGTGAGAGTGGCATATGACAGGGTGAAAGAAAGAGAAGTTGGGGAGTTAGAGGAGGAATGGGGGTTGATGAAAGAATGTTTTGTGGGACATGCAAGTGATGTGTGTGGAAAGAGGTTTGTTGGAGGTGGCACGAGGAGGGGCAGCGAGTGGTAGAATGAAGGGGTGAAAATGAAGGTGGAAGAGAATAAGAGGGCTTTTGAGGAATGGCTGCAGTGTAAAAGTAGGGAGAAGTATGAAATATATAGGGAGAAGAATGTGGAAACCAAGCAGAAGGTAGAGGAAGAGAAGAGGTTGGCAAATGTGTATCCAAATTCTTATGACCTTAAAAAACTCGGATCTATTCTCATTGCAGAGCCTAGTCCTCCATATCTCTAGGTCCTCTGTACTTTGACTATTTATTTCTATCTGTTGTATTCCATTGTGTAACATTACCTCATCTCTTCCTTGTCCTTAAACATTTTATTTTCATTTGTAATGGGATTTTCTCGTGCCCGGGCCTTTATTGATGAGGGCAGTTTTTGCATGTCCCAGTGTCACACTCATAAAAAAAACTATGGAAAGTATTCTGAGATATGATATTCCATCCATAAACAGTGAGGAATATGATTGGATTTTCAGCCCTTTTCTTGACGTTTCAACTGATGACGTTGGTTTATCATTAACAGAAGAAGAGCTATCCACCATATCTGCTGATCGCGGCTTAAAAATCAAACATAAAGAGATGCCCATTCATCAATCATGGATTTCCATCAAAGAAGGATATCCTTCAATAGCTCGTAAAGCACTAAATATTTTTTGCAGTACTCCACATCATACCTCTGTGAATTAGGATATTCTGCATTTACCAACATTAAATGTAAAAATAGATCAAATATTAGATGTATTGATGAGGAAATGAGAATATGCTTATCACATATAAGACCTAATATTAAAAAAATTTCCACAGCACATCAAGCACAGGTCTCACACAAGCATGCTAGATAAAATATATTGTAATGTCTTAAAAATACATGCTTATTTCAAGAGCCTTTTTTTAAATTTTCCTACTTTGTAATTTTATGGATACTTTTATCTTATTGATATATAAATGTGCCCCTTATTGATATATAAAGTGCGCCTCAGTTTTAATTATTCTATAAGTGCTCCCTAATTTAAAATAGGTTGAGAAACACTGACATAAGACATAAAAAGAGTAAATGTACACTGTACAGTATTGCTTACCTTAACTACTGTGGTTGGCTTGCGTCTTGATAACTGGATAACTGCAGCCCCCCTTCTCAACTTAGGGCCGAATGACTTAACACTAACGAAAGAGCAGAAGAATAATAATATGCCGTACATGCAAGAAGTGGGCAACACTTTTTCCCCCTTATCCATTTTCACATCATTAAACAAAATCATTTGCTTTCTACTGAATCAATATGTTTGAAAGTGTGTAATCACAGCTAATGAGCATGATAAACATCTGTACGGCAGACAAAAATGAACTGAGCAGTGGACCTTCTTTTCTGTCTAATACCTTTTGATGGTGTATTCAACCTCAACAGAATTTTTCGCATAAAGATCATATTTACGACTATGTAATTAGTAATCTTTTTAATAATAAATAAATTAAATCTAATTCCTTCAAATAACCAAATACATAAACAAATAAATAAATAAAACCATTAACTTGATATATATGTATACAACAATACCATGTGATGATATATTCCAAAGGTCAACCTCAGCAAACTTTTTTGCATAAAGATTGTATTAAGGGTTAAAAGATCTGAGAGGACTGGTGGAGGGGTAGCACTGCTCATAAGTGAAAGGATTCAGGTTGAAGATATAAACTTTGCTATAGAAAGTGAGTTCAAGGAATTTCTTGTTGCTCGCATAAATTCTGGGTCAGGGAGCATTATAATATCTGTTGTATATAACCCACCAAGGAACATAGGCTAGAAGTTTATGAGGAAGGTCATATATGTACTATTGAAGTCATAAACTCAGTTGTTTACATGGCATGGGAGAGAATATGTAGGATTTTGATCATGGGAGTGAATATGTAGGATTTTGATCATGGGGGATTTTAATCATAAAGCGATAGATTGGATAAATCTTGACCCACACAGTTGTGAGGACTCATTTGGGGCAAGCTTCCTAGATTGCGTACAAGAGAATCCCTACACCAACATGTACTGGAGCCAACGAGGGCCAGGGATGGGGATGAGCCATTGCTACTTGAACTAGTTTTTTACTGATAATGTGTTGAATATTGAAAATATTCAGTATGAACCACCAGTTGGAAAGAGTGACCATTGTGTGTTGTCGATGGAGTGTATCATTGAAGATGTTTTGCCTGAGAGTAGAGGCAATGAGGACACAAGGAGGAACTATCTGAAAGGAGATTGCATCAGAATGAATGAGCAGGTATTGACTGGAGGACTTTATTTTACAACAAATCTGTACAAGAAATGTACATTTTTTGTGAGAAATACGGGAAGATAGTAGATTGCTGCATACCTGTCACCAAAGTAGGTGTAATTCATGCCAGAGAGAAATTTTTCGATAATGAGTGTAAAAGAGCTATGGAGTGGAGAGACAAATGCTGGAAAAGGTATAGGAGAAGAAAAAATATAAATGCCTGGCAGGCCTATAAAAGAGCAAGAAATGATTACACAAGTAAAAGAAGAGAGGCAGAGAGAGACTATGAAAGGGACATCACCAGGAAGGCTAAAGAAAATCCCAAACTTTTCCACTGCTTTATCAGAGGAAAACTGAGGGTAAAAGAACAGGTTTTAAATTTTAAGAGAGTGGATGGGAGCATCACTGAGACGGATGAAGAGATCTGCAAAGAATTGAATAAGGAGCTTCAGTCAGTATTTGCAGTAGAAAATACCCCACCCCATCAGATTGCAGAAATAGAACCTCATGGGCCAGTATTAGAGAACATCATGCTTTCAGTCACAGAGGTATGCAAAGCGCTGATGGAGTTAGATGACCATAAAGCTACAGATCCTGGTGATATATCCCTTCATGTACTTAAAAAATGTGCAAGTTCGATATCAGTGGCACTAAGTATCATATTTAAAAAGTCGGAGTCAGGGGAGATTCCAAGATGCTGGAAACAAGCGAACGTGATACCAATCTTCAAAAAGGGAAGGAAGGATACGGCTCTGACCTAGAGACCTGTTTCCTTGACCAGCATAGTTTGCAAAGTAAATGAATGAGCTTTTTGCAGTTATTGACTGGAGAACCTTATTTTGCAACACATATGTACAAAAAATGTACAACATCTTTTGTGAGAAATATGGGAAGATAGTAGATTGCTGCATACCTGTCACCAAAGTAGGTGCAATTCATGCCAGAGAGAAATGGTTTGATAATGAGTGTAAAAGAGCTAAGGAGTGGAGAGACAAATGCTGGAAAGGTATACGAGGAGAAAACTTATAAATGCCTGGCAGACCTATAAAAGAGCAAGAAATGATTATGTAAGTAAAAGAAGAGAGGCAGAGAGAGACTATGAAAGGGACATCACCAGGAAGGCTAAAGAAAATCCCAAATTTTTCCACAGCTTTATCAGAAGAAAACTGAAGGTAAAAGAACAGGTTTTAAAGCTTATGAGATTGGATGGAAGTATCACTGAGACGGATGAAGAGATCTGCAGAGAATTGAACAAGGAGTTTAAGTATTTACATGAGAAAAACCTCTACCCTCTCAGATTTCAGAGATAGAACCTCATGGGCCGGTATTAGAGAACATCATCCTTTCAGCCACAGACTTATGCAATGCGCTGATGGAGTTAGATGTCCATAAAGCTACAGATCCTGGTGATATATCCCCTCATGTACTTAAAAAATGTGCAAATTCAATATCAGTGGTACTAAGTATCATATTTAAAAAGTCGCTGGAGTCACGGGAGACTCCAAGATGCTGGAAACAAGCGAATGTGATGCCAGTCTTCAAAAATGGAAGGAGGGATATGGTTCTAAACTAAAGACCTGATTCCTTGACCAGCATAGTTTGCAAAGTAAATTAATGAGCTTTTTGCAGTTATTGACTGGAGGACCTTATTTTACAACTAATATGTACATCTTTTGCGAGAAATATGGGAAGATAGTAGATTGCTGTATACCTGTCACAAAAGTAGGTGCAATTCATGCCAGAGAGAAATGGTTTGATAATGAGTGTAAAAGAGCTAAGGAGTGGAGAGACATATGCTGGAAAGGTATAGGAGAAAACTTATAAATGCCTGGCAGACCTATATAAGAGCAAGATATTATTTTGTAAGTAAAAGAAGAGTGGCAGAGAGAGACTGTGAAAGGGACATCACCGGGAAAACTAAAGAAAATTCCAAACTTTTCCACAGCTTTATCAAAGGAAAACTGAAGATAAAAGAACGGGTTTTACTGCTTAAGAGAGCGGATGAAAGCATCACTGAGATGGATGTAGAGATCTGCAGTGAATTGAACGAGGAGTTTAAGTCAGTATTTATACTAGAAAATACCCCACCCCCTCAGATTGCAGAGATAGAACCTCATGGGCCGGTATTAGAGAACATCACCCTTTCAGCCACAGAGGTATGCAAAGCTGAATGTAGTTAGATGTCCATAAAGCTACAGGTCCTGATGATATATCCCCTCATGTACTTAAGAAATGCACTAATTCAATATCAGTGCACTAAGTATCTTATTTAAAGAGTCGCTGGAGTCAGGGGAGACTCCAAGATGCTGGAAACAAGCGAACGTGATACCTATCTTCTAAAAGGGAAGGAGGGATATGGCTCTAAATAATAGACCTGTCTCCTTAACCAGAATAGTTTGCAAAGTTATGGAGAAACTACTAAGGAAACATATCTCTCTTCAATTGGAATCCTTCAGCTTTTTTGTCAGTGAGACAACATGGCTTCAGAGAAGGTAGATCAACAGTAACAAACTTATTAGAATTTTATGATGAGGTAAACCGAATCTAACAGAAAAGAGAGGGCTAGGCAGACTGCATATTCCTAGACTCCCAGAAAGCATTTGACACAGTCCCAAACACGAGACTTATGAAAAAACTGCAAGCAATGGCAAAAATAAGTGGAAATGTCTTGAAATGGATAAAAACATACTTACAAGGAAGGGAATAGAGGGTTAGAGTGAGACACTCAGTGTCTGAATGGAGGAGAGTTAGTAGTAGAGCTCCACAGGGCTCAGTTTTAGTGCCACTTTTGTTCCTTGTATATGTAAACGACCATCGAGGGTCTGTGAATTCATTCATGAATATATTTGCAGATGATGCAAAGATTGTGAAGATAAGACACGAAAACAATAGTAGAGAACTTCAGGAAGATCTATATAGTCTACATGAGTGGTCAGAAAAGTGGCTAATGAAATTCAATACTTCAAAATGTAAGGTAATGAGAATTGGTACAATTGCAAGAAGGCCCAAACTTGACTACTCAGTGGCAGGAGTAGGACTTCAAGAGACAGAGAATGAGAGAGATATAAGAGTAAACGGCCGATTTGTGTCCAGAAATGCATATAAATGGCATAGTAAGGGCAGCATATGCCTTCTTAGCAAATGTAAGGGTAGCCTTCAGGAACATGAACAAGGATATGTTCAGAAATATTCATGTAACATATGTGAGGCCAAAACTTGAATATGCAGCCCCGTTTTGGAATCCGCGCTTGCAAAAGCATTTAGTTAAGCTTGATAAAGTTCAAAGATATGCCACGAAAGTGGTGCCAGAAATGCGTAATCTCAGTTATGATTAGAGGCTGAGGGAATTACTTACCATCACTCGAAGCTATAAGATTGAGGGGGGATATGGTAACAGTCTTTAAATTCCTTCAAGGGTTTGATAAAGTGGATAGGGATTGATATTTTGATATGGCTGGCACTAGAACTAGAGGTCATATTTTGAAGTTCGTAAGAGAAACAAATACACCTAGTTCTCAGAATAACGTGGCGATAGGTTCTCAGAAGTGACGGGTAAATGGAAAATCGCGTGAAAAAACGAGTCATTTTCCATAGGAAACAATGATAAAGGGCATAGCTCATTCTACAACCGTCCATAGACACACACTATACCAAAGATATAAGGTAAGTAAAACATTTTATAAGTACTTAATAAAGCAGAAAGACCTGTAGTTATTTATATTAACATGCAAATAGTGTACAGTTTAAAAGATATACGGATTTACTGTACAGTAAACAAATTAATGCACTTTATTTTGCCGTTGGCAACAGACTTACACTTGGATGTGCATGGTGGCCAGTGTTGCCAGATAAAGCGGATGTTTTTATTTTCAAATGTATGGTACATTTTAAGATATATATTAATTACAAGATGGTATTGCTGTAATATAAATAAAAATGTGCTTCATCTTTTAGATACTTGACAGAACTTACCAGCTTACATGTATATTTTTTATATTTATCATTTCTCTCATTCATGTATTCTGGCAACACTGATGGTGGCGGTGAGTATGAGGATGCAAGTGTTTTGTCACACTTCCGTATCAGCTGATGCACCCTCGCATGCTATTTCCCTGACGATATTATATCGAAAGTATGTTTGCTGTTTGTTCTTAATGCTTTTTTTTCAATTTTCTTCATAATATTTGATCGCATTAAGCGGTAGAAGATAAGTAGGATGCGAGAGAACGAACCTCTATCGGCAAAGGTTTTGCTATTTTCGTATAACTTAATGCACCCACACACGCTATTTCCCTGATGATATTATATTGAAAATATGTTTGCTGTTAGTTCTTAATGCTTTTTTTCAATTATCTTCATAATATCCGATCCCATTAAGCAGTAGAAGAGGAGTAGGATGCGGGAGAACGAACCTCTATCGGCAAACGTATTGCTACTCCCGTATCAGCTGATGCACCCTCACACGCTATTTCCCTGACGATATTATATTGAAAATATATTTGCTGTTTGTTCTTAATGCTTTTTTTCAATTTTCTTCACAATATTCGATCCCATTAAGCGGTAGAAGAGGAGTAGGATGCGGGAGATGGAACCTCTATCGACAAACGTTTTGCTACTTCCGTATCAGCTGATGCACCCTCACATGCTATTTCCCTGGCGATATTATATTGAAAATATGTTTGCTGTTTGTTCTTATTGCTTTTTTTCAATTTTCTTCATAATATCCGATCGCATTAAGTGGTAGAAGAGGAGGAGGATGGCAGAAAAGTGCCTCCGAGGCGGTCGATCTTTTTACTAAAATTAATAATTTTTTTCGAATTGTTTTGCATGGGCGTTATTTGTGAATTTTGTATTTTTTTTACTATTATTTTTTTGGGGCGTTATTGCAATTTCGCAGTTAAAAAAAGCAGAAAAAAGCAACAAGGTGTACATAAACAAATAAAAAAAAAACATTAACTTAATATTGTTACAACCCCAAACAATCTTGTTACCCCTTTTTAATTACCAATAACTTGACTAAAACAATCAGCATTCATTTCAACCAATCAGCATTCACTTCACCTCGAACAGCCAATCATAATGATGTTTCTGGCCTTACTCTCGACCCTACCTTGGCTGGCCATCTTAGTCCCAAGACCTCCCCACTGTCCGAGGTTTTATATACCCGGTTAAGAACGCTGGCTAACAGAGTACAATTCCTATCCAGCGATCGTCACCACATACCAGGAGTATTTTCCCCGTACCGGCTTTTTGTTCACCTGAAGCTCCTTGCATTTCGTTTGTATAATAGATATTGTGTATTAGTTTATTGCTCTCCTCCCAGGTTCCATTTCACTTTCATGTCAGTTAAAGTTATATTAATTATCATTATTAATTCCTTGTTGGTTTTTGTCTGTTTTTTTTATTAATCTGTAGGTTTGTATATATTAATTTATATTTATTAAATTATTAATGTGTTTAGGTCTGTTTTTGTTAATCTGTAGAATTGTATATATTTATGTCTGTTTTCTTAATCTGTAGGTTTGTTAAATCTCAGATTATAATTACGATTGTATTAGGTGAAATTGATATTACAATTGTGTTTAAGTTGTTCACCTTATTTCTATGCCCTTCACTATATCGAGCCAAATTACAAGTCATTAGCCATTGCAACATGGTCATATATTAGCCCTTGGTCTCGGGCATGAAAAACTTGAATTTGGTATTTACCAGTCAGACCTGGGTGTAATAATATATACTTGAATAGTAATGAAAATTATGTTACTGTTTACAAGAGTCTGCCTAAAAAAAAAAAAAATCTGAATTCTACTACTTTACTCTATAATAGACATTTTAAAATATGGATGTAATGTTTTGTATTTATGTAAGATTATATCTGCAATTCATATTATAATTATTCAATAAAAAGAAAATTGCTATTTTGATATGAATAAATATTTTTACCACATCTACAAAATTATATTACACCGATACATGTAAAATAATAATGTCCTATTCTCTTAAAAAATATACCTTGTTCGCTTTTTCCGCGTGTTTTTATTTGCAAACTTGGAATAACGCCCCTAAAAAATAATAGTAAAAAATATGAAATTCGTGATTAACGCCCATGCAAAAAAAATTCGAAAATTGTTTTTTCATTTTTGTAAATAATCGACCGCCTCGGAGGCACTTTTCCGCCATCCTCCTCCTCTTCTACCGCTTAATGCTATCGGGTATTATGAAGATAATTGAAAAAAAGCATTAAGAACAAACAGCAAACAAATTTTCGATATAATATCGTCAGGGAAATAGTGTGCAAGGGTGCATCAGCTGATACAGGAGTAGCAAAACGTTTGTGGATAGAAGCTCGTTCTCCTGCATCCTCCTCCTCTTCTACCGCTTAATGCGATCGAATATTATGGAGAAAATTGAAAAAAGCATTAAGAACAAACAGCAAACAAATTTCCGACATAATATCGTCAGGAAAATAGCGTGCAAGGGTGCATCAGCTGATACGGATGTGGCAAAACGTTTGCCGATAGAGGTTCGTTCTCCCGCATCCTCCTCCTCCTCTTCTACCGCTTAATGCGATCAAATATTATGAGGAAAATTGAAAAAAAGTTTTAAGAACGAACAGCAAGCAAATTTTCAATATAATATCATCAGAGAAATATCGTGCGAGGGTGCATCATCTGATACGGAAGTGGCAAAACTTTTGCAGATAAAGGTTCGTTCTCCCTCCTCCTCCTCCTCCTCTTCTACCGCTTAATGCGATCGAATATTATGAAGAAAACTGAAAAAAAGCATTAAGAACAAACAGCAAACAAACTTTCGATATAATATCGTCAGGGAAATAGCGCATAGAGAATATATATATTTCATTTAAGTTTCCCCGATGTACGTTTACTTTGTAACAAATTGTATAGTTTTCGTTTTCTCTCAGCTGACTTTGTTTACGTTTAGATTTCGTGCAACACGGTCAATATGTAAATAAGATAGAATAATGTTTAGAACTAATTAATATTAATATGTACAGTAATACTATAATCTTGAAAATTAGATAAACCCCAAATAGAGTGAGTAAATAAATATTTTATGAGTAAGATATTGTGCCTGAATAGTGATAAGCATCAGCTGATACGGAAGCGGCAAAACGTTTGCCAGTAGAGGTTCTTTCTCCCGCATCCTCCTCCTCTTTTACTGCTTAATGCGATCGAATATTATGAAGAAAATTGAAAAAAAGCATTAAGAACAAGCAGCAAACAAACTTTCAACATAATATCATCAGGGAAATAGTGTGCGAGTGTGCATCAGCTGATACAGAAGCGGCAAAATTGCATCCTAGTGCTCACCGCCACCATGCATGTCCCAGTGTATGCCTGTTGCCCACCGCATAATAAAGTGCATTAAAATGCGCGGCACTTCTGAGAACCTATCTTCGTGTTATTCTAAGAACTAGGTGTACTTGCAAACTGTCTACTGTATACAGTATGAGATTGTTCATACATGGCTATGTGTTTGGTAATTTTGTAAATAAATTCAGTGTGATTCCGTCCAATAACCAAATACATAACAGAAAAATAAATAAAGCCATTAACTTTATAAATATGAATACAATAGTGCAACTAGCTGTGTATTCGTCCACCATGCTCACAAACTGTTCAGAGCACAAAGTTTCTATTTACCACACAAGCCAGGTAGGTCGAAAATTGACTTATTAACCATTTATTTGCCTCTATCGTGGCAGCTGAAACATCTTATGACCTTTCATCCTTCAAAATGCGGATCTATCATCATCTCAGGGGCTAGTCCTCCATATCTCTGGGTCCTCTGTACTTTGACTTTTTTCTGTCTGTAATTTTCCTTTGTATGTTATTACCTCATCTCTGCCTTGTCCTTAACTTTTTTCTCTTCCTTCATCTTGGTGTTTTCTCGTGCCCAGACCTTTATAGTTTAGGACAGTTTTTGACTGTCCAGTTGTCACACTTATTTATAAAAAAAAAATTAAAATATCGGGGATCATGTAAACTGGAGATTTCATTCCTAAGCTAATTTTTTTACTTCAGTAAAAGATTTAATATATATATATATATATATATATATATATATATATATATATATATATATATATATATATATATATATATATATATATATATATATATATATATATATATATATATATATATATATATATATATATATATATATATATATATATATATATATATATATATATATATATATATATATATATATATATATATATATAATCATGAATGCACATTTCTTTTAACCCTAGTATATAATTTATGACTTACCCTGTTCTTCAAGATAAGCTAACTGATGAAATTGTGTTGATGTAAAACCTTGTCATTCATAATTTTTACATTAGTTAACGACTTATACATTGAGCATAGTATTTCTTTATATATCAATATACAGTAACAGGCACATGAACGTGATAATTGTTCTATAGCAGAAGTAGAAGATAACCTTAACTTGGGTCAAGAGCATACCTCATTAATGAAGCATTTATTCATGTCTGTTAATGAAGTAATAATGATGTATCTTTGCAGGTCATATACCTGCTTGCTTTTACCTTGGTCATCTTGCTTGGCAAATTTTTGAAGAAAATATTCTTTGGTTCATTACGAGCAGCTGAATTCGAGGTACAGTTGTACTTTTGTTATATCAATTGATAGTGGAAGATGTGATTCCATGACGCTAACAGATATTTTAATGTTTTACTCTACCTCTATGCTAGGTCGTGGAGGAGAAAGAATACATTGCTTGTCTTCCCCGTATGTCATAAGAGCCGAATAAAAGAGATAGGGAAGCACAGGGCTTGGATTTGAACCCTAATTGAACTTTATTTTATGCCACAGAAAAGCTGATGGAATAGGTGAGGTTGGGCAGGGTATGGTGAACCCTGCTGCCTCTGCTGTTTTATTCAGTTGTCATATGCAGTAGCTGAGTGCAGAGCATGCAAGCCAGGCAGTGACTAGCCTGAAAAATGCTGATTCGATCCCACTGCAGGACATTATTAAAGGCTTTCAGCCTTAATTCCCCAGCTCCATCCTGTCTATGCCCACCGTCATACTTGGGGACAAATTGTGATACATGAAAAAAAAAATTTGCTTTGATTGCTCCAGCAAGATATGACATGACACTGCAAAATTTGATCTTTAGATTATATGCTTGCTGTTGAGTGTACATTTTATATGTATATTGTTTTTCTTGAATATTTCATTAAGATACATGCAAATGTTTATTGAAAATAAAGAGTGCAGTGTAATTTGTGTTTTTATAATTTGTTATCTAAACTTATTTACTTCTTTGTTTTTCAATTTTAGGTATTTATAGTTAACTACACAGGCTCATTACTTTGTTTTGCTTGTTTAAGCATTTGTTCTAAATTATCCTTATGGCTTCTAAGAAAAATTAATATTCTTTGTAATGACTATTTTTAAGTAGTGAAGCTAATTAAAATTATGGCCTTATTCTTTAAAGTTTTGTTTTTTCTCATGGTACATGCTCAGTGAAATTAGATTTTATATAGCATTTAGCTTATGTTAATGTTAGATTATCATTGTTTATAAGAATTTTTTTTTTCAAGAAGTGTGGTCAAGTAATGTGAACCGATCTCATGACAATATAGTCCTTATAATACAAAACATATCAATGCATTTATGTATGAAGTGGCTTTGCTAAGTATTTGCTTATTACCTTTGTTACTGAAATTCTGTATTAATAATCTACTGCTGTCAGTTTTAGACAGGAACGTAATTGTTCGATATTTATTATGCATTATATTTCTAAAACATTTATTGATTATTTTTAGAAATTGATAGTGTATATTTCCAATTTGGATCTTTTAAAGATGAGTAATCCCCAGAACACGATGTAAAGTCAAATAACCCCATAAATTGATAGGTTAGATTAGGAGACTCTCCTTGAATAACCCTTTTGGACTTCTTTACAAGATCCTCAAATTCTTAACTTCGTCTGGAGTGTACAATTTACTCCCTCAGCACCTCATCGAACGATCATTTTACGCCGTCACAGAGACATGTCTAGCTTTCACAGTTTTTCGAGATGACTTTTCGCCGAAGTTTGTGGCCTTGTTCACAGTCCTACTATTTTTGAAGGCCTTCCATTGGTTAGCAGATTACAGAGTGGATTTCATGGAGAGATCGCCCGTCATAACATTGCTGTTCCATATCAGAGTTGTATGTAAGTCCTTCCTGCACTGTATTCTGTTCAGGTTTTTTTCCCCATGTTTTTGTAACTATTAATCCCTGTTCGAATGGGGATAGTTACAGACTGATTGGAGCTGGAGAATTAAGGCTGAATGCCATTCCAAAGTTTCTCCCTTGGGCCCGATTGTGGGTCTATCATCCCCCAAGTTAAGTTCTCTAGCCACCGCACTACTGTGGTCCTCAGTGATTTTTCTGCACCAAAACTGTTTTATGATAAATAAATATAAATACTGAGTGACCAAGAAAGTTTACTCTTAATGCTTGTTATCCCATTCAGAAGGATTATGTATTGCTGGAGGAACTTTTTTGCAGGAAACAGTATGAGACTGCAGTATAAACCAAGTCTTATGTAATGTTAGAGGTACACTCTATTGTGGATGTGCTGTATAACTCATGGGTTCTCTTTTCTTTCAGCTTTACTTCTCTTACTGAGTCTCTTAGACTTGGTATTAGTAAGTCACGCTTATTACTCCACCATCACCCGAGGGGCATCAGTGCAGTTGGTGTTTGGTTTTGAATACGCCATTTTGCTGACCATTGCACTCAATATTGGAGTCAAGTATATTTGTCACTCTGTGGATTTACAGTCTGAGAACCCATGGGAAAATAAAGCCATGTATCTTTTATACACTGAACTTTGTATGGGTTAGTAATTAATTTCTTTGCAGTTATATCAGTATCTATTTTACAACTGAATGTTAGTGATGCTAACATTGACTTTTTGTGTGATTATTATAGGAGTTCCATGATGTGAAAAGCCAAGTCACTACAGTACATGACAAGGATAGAACGTTATGCCGATATTAATTTCTCAGTCCTCTGTATGAAGGTTTTATTAATTGTAATTGAGATATACACCTAGTTCGATTTTTACTCGTTTTTATCCACAAACTTGGAATAACGCCCCTAAAAAATAATAGTAAAAAAATACGAAATACATGAATAACACCCATGCAAAAAAATTCGAAAAAAACATTTTCAATTTAGTAAATAATCGACCGCCTCGGAGGCACTTTTCCGCCATGCTGCCATGTGTTTCAGTGTCTCTTTACCCAGCATACTGCGTGGATCTATCGCTTGTTCTAAATGTATTTGTGTTAAGGTTTGTGTATTGTCAGGAAAAAAGCATGCGAGAGCGCATCAGCTGATTTGGAGGTGACAATACATTTGCAGATAGAGGTTCGTTATCCCGCATCCTCCTCCTCTTCTACCACTTAATGCGATCAGATATTATGGAGAAAATGGAAATATAGCATAAAGAACAAACAGCAAACAAACTTGCGATATAATATCGTCAGGGAAATAGCGTGCGAGAGTGCATCGGCTGATACGGAGGCGGCAAAACGTTTGCAGATAGAGGTTCGTTCTCCCGCATCCTCCTCCTCTTCTACCGCTTAATGCGATCGGATATTATGCAGATAATGGAAAAAATGCTAAGTACAGTACGTGGATGAGCATTAAGAACAAACAGCAAACAAATTTGCGATATAATATCGTCAGGGAAATAGCGTGCGAGAGTGCATCAGCTGATACGGAGGCAGCAAAACGTTTGCAGATAGAGATTCGTTCTCCCGCATCCTCCTCCTCTTCTACCGCTTAATGCGATCGGATGTTATGGAGAGAATGGAAAAAAAGCATTAAGAACAAATAAGAAACAAATTTGCGATATAATATCGTCAGGGAAATAGCGTGCGAGAGTGCATCAGCTGATACGGAGGAGAAAATACGTTTGCAGATAGAGGTTCTGTCTCCCGCATTCTCCTCCTCTTCTTCCGCTTAATGCGATCGGATATTATGGAGAGGATGGAAAAAAAGCATTTAGAACAAACAGCAAACAAACTTGCCATATAATATCGTCAGGGAAAAAGCGTGCAAGAGCAAAAACGTTTGCAGATAGAGGTTCGTTCTCCCGCATCCTCGTCCCCCACTGCCACCATGCACGTCCCAGTGTATGCCTGTTGCCCACCGCATAATAGAGTGCATTAATTTGTTTACTGTACAGTAATCTGTATATCTTTTATACTCTACACTTTTTGCATGTTAATATAAATAACTACAGGTCTTTCTTCTTTATGTACTTATAAAATATGTTTTACTTATCTTATATCTTTGGCATAGTGTGTCTATGTACGGTTGTGAAACGTATCTATGCCCATTATCATTGTTTCTTATGGATAATGACTCGTTACATTACGCGATTTTCACATTACCCATCACTTCTGAGAACCTATCTTTGCGTTATTCTAAGAACTGTGTGTACTATAATCAGAATGCGCAAAGTAAAATCATTCATTGCATGCAGGATTATATATGAATATAAACTGATTATTGGCTAGATTATTTGTTTAATCTTTTTAGGGCTGAATATTTAATAGGTAACATCTTTTGATTTATGATGGTATAAAGCTGTAATGAAATTAATTGTTACATAATATTAAACTTGGGATAAAATAATGCTCCAACAGCTTCCAATAGCTTCATGTGTATACAAAATACTTTGACTATAGTTGAATTTCATTTCTGTATATGTAGAGGCCACAGCATGTTACAAGAGATGAAAACTTGACACTCATTTATTATTTTGTTTCTGTTATCATTTGATATTTTACTAGGGTTGGGACCATCCTAATGTCCTCGTCAGAAGGTGGCAGTGTAAGAGAAAGTAATTGACCTTTTAGTATCTAAATTTTGTCCATTAATTACTGTACTTGGTTGCAAGGAAGACTAAATTAACATGAATCTGTCTTATGTTCCAGGCTTTGTAAAAGTTGTGCTGTATGCCATCTTCATGATTATCATGATCAGAATTCACACATTCCCATTATTCATCATCAGGCCTATGTACCTGACATTGAGGTAAGTATACGTATTGTCTGATTCTGTTAACCACTTTTGTTGTTGTTTGCTTTCCCTAAATTTCCTAGTCACACAGCCCTGAGTCCCTAAGGAAGACACAACCAGTCCCAGTCTGTCCCGCATAGCCCTCAGGGAGTGTATGTTGCCTTGTTGTCCTATGTTGCTGTGTGCAGTACAGTCTTCCATAATGTTGATTGCATGAGGTAACATGCTACATCTCGGATAGATATGAAGTCATCTAGCCTTTTCTGATAGCTCAGAAGGACTGGTTGGTGCTCACATCACAACCTGGCCAGGTGAGCTGTGTCTTCAATGGGAAGGGAGGATTTGAAAGGCTGGATATTTGGAGATTATGCCTGCAGCTGTGTGTAGTCTTTGAGTGACTGGATGGAACAGTTGTGGATATAATTGTAGAGGCTGGTTTGGGGTTGGCGAGGGGGAAGAGAATTAAGTATTGTTGACAGGTTGTTGTTTTAGCCAAGCCGCTTTACTGTTTCATAGTTTGATATGCATGAATATTCATTACTTTGACTGCATGGGTTTTCTTTAGATATAATATTCTATAATTACCTAGGATAATTGAATAGACATATATTGATGTTTAGAAATTGTAATTCTAATTACTTTTCTATCATCTGTGTCGATGCAGTATTGTGGTATTTTTAAAACTTCAAACATTATGTCTTAGTGGTAGCACAGTGGTTAGAGCACTCAACTTGGAAAGTGCCAGACCTGGGATAGAGCCTATAACGAGAGCCTTGATATGTGTCTGCCTTATGAGTTGTTCAGAAATAAAACACAAATAAGTTTAATGTTTATTCCGTTATTCAAACTCAGAACACTTGCTTATTAATCAGGAGCTTTAACTACTGTGTTCTCCAGGCAGTACAACTAGTGCCCATATAAGCTTGTCGTTATTAAAATTAACTACACTTCTTGAAACATTGCGAGGATAGGTTCTCAAAAGGCACAGGTAATATAAATTACATTTAATGTAAACAGTCAATTTCCATAAGTAATAATGATAATAGGCATAGATACATTTCACAACCCTACATGAACACACTATGCCAAAGATATAAGATAAGTAAAACATATTTTATAAGTACATAACAAAGCTGAAAGACCTGTAGTTATTTATATTGTTATATAAATAGTGTACAGTATAAAAGATATACAGATTTACTAACAAATACTGTACAGCAAAAAAAAATTAACACACCCTTATGCGGTGGGCAACAGGCATACTGGGATATGCGTGGTGGCGGTGAGCACACGACTTAACGGTAGGAGAAGAGGAGGAGGATGAGGGAGAACGAACCCCTATCTGAAAACGTAAATAAAGATGACATAAGCAGGAGGAGAAGAGGAGAAAGTGGGAGAGCCAACCCCTAACTGCAAAAATAAATAAAGATAGCAAAAAAAATTAACGAAAGCAAGACTAGAAAACTAATTTTTTCTATTATGCAATGCCTGAATATAATACTGTTGTACAGTATTAAAAATATAACATAAAAAACGTAAAATACTACACAAGTGTACTCACTCTATATATGATGGGCAACAGGCATACTGAGACGAGCAAGGTGGTTGAGAGGAGGTGACTTAAGCGGTAGGCGAGGGAGGAGGAGGAAGGGGGAGAGCTAACCCCTGGTGGTTGTTCGGATAATACTGGGTGTAGAGAGACTGAAGCACATGGCAACATGGTGAGAAACTGCCTCAAAGGCAGTCGCTTAGTTACTAAACTAACCATTTTTCTTTTTTGCTTTTTCTCGCATGCACGTGCGTAGCTCGCACATTTCGTATTTTTTTTTACTATTCTTTTCAAGACATGCTATTCCAATTTTGCGTAGTATAAACACGCGTAAAAGGCGAGGTGACTGTATTACCAAATCTTTAAATTATCAAACAATCAACTATTAATTAATTAACTACAACTTTAAATTATCAAGCAATCAACTATTAATTAATTAACTATAGCACTCTATGTATGAATAATAAATTGAAAACAATTATACTTGAGTTAAGCAAGTTATATGCATCATCACTCTGTTATCGCTCATTGTCATTATTTATATCTCAACACATCTCTTCTTTCAAGTTATCATAAGTCTGTCTGGTTGTCTTCTGACTCTGTGAGATCTTCTGAGTTGCACTGGCAATTTGTCCTTTTGCACTAGAGCTTGCATAGCATCCTGGTTTTTTTGTGTTTCCACTGCAACTTCTGTGGTAGGATCATCCTTGGAGATCTTGATGTCTCGGCTATTTCTGCGGTACCCTGAACCATTCACTTTTATGTCATAGGATCTGTCACCCACTTGTTCTTGACAGATTCCTTTGTGCCAAGTGTGGTCATGCGGGTCTCTCACTCTGATTACCGACCCTTTTGACACGTCAGGTAGAGGTTTTCTATGCTTATCGTAATTGCATGTCTACTCTGCCCTCATAACCTCTAAGCTTCTCTTTTCCAAGCTCATATCATATATAGGCTTCAACATAGTTTTTACTACTGGCAACATCGTACGACATCTTCTAGTGAAGAGTCTTTGTGCTGGCGACAGGCCTATACCTTCTGTCGGTGTATTTCTCCAATCCAGTAGTATATCATACTCTGTGGTCTCATCCTTTTGAGCTTTCTTGAACAACTGCTTTACCGTCTTAACGGCACTCTCAGCTCTTCCATTGCTCTATGCATAACATGGCGAACTCGTCACATGTTTGATATCCCATCTTGCACAGAACTCTTGAAATTCTGCTGCCGTAAATTGCCTTCCGTTGTCCGATGCTATTTCTTCTGGTATGCAATACCTTGCAAACCATTCCTTTAGAAGTTTGACCCACACTTGGGGCCTCATTGATGGCAATCTATCAACTTCTAGGAATCCAGAATAATAGTCTACACATACAAGTATTGTTTGGCCTAACAACTTACATAGATCTACACCAACCTTTTGCCATGGGGTATCACCTGTCTCATGCTGCTTGAGTGGTTCGTTCTGTTGCTTTGCACTATGTTCCAGACAGCTTTTCCATCTTGCAATGTACTCTTTTGCATCTGTAGACATTCAAGGCCAGAATCCTGTTTTTCTCAGTCTTATCAATGTGGCATCTTTTCCCTCGTGTGTTCTATGCGCACACTCAAGCATCTCACGTCTCATGTCTTTTGGAATGGTTAACTGTTGACCTTTAAACACTAGGTCTTCATGCACTGTGATCTCTGCTCTGAAGCTGTAGAATTGTATCAATCTTTTGGCTACAAGAGATTTGTCCTCTGGCCATCCATCAAGGACTTGATTCTTCAATAACTGCAGTACGCTGTCTTGAGCCGTACTAGCTTGCATTTTCCTTAATCTCTCTGGACTCACTGCTAGAGTCTTTGTAGGTGACACGTCTTCCAGATTCATCACCGACTTCTGACATTCATCTCTTAGATATGCTTGTGACAATGTGTCGGCTAGGTACATTTCCTTGCCACTCTTGTACTTTGAGTACTTCTGCAGCCGCACCATCATGCGCAGTAGCCTCATTGGCGCTTCGCTCAGATTCCTCTTGAATATTGTCTCAAGCGACTTGTGGTCAGTCTTCACTGTGATCATATCCCTGCCATACACTTAGCCATGAACTTCTCTCATGTGAACTCCATAGCGAGCATTTCCTTCTCAATCTGAGAATATCTCGTCTCTGGGGACGTCATCGCTTTTGAAGAATGCACTAATGGCTGGCCCTTTTAGAGTAAAACTGCTCCGAGTCCATCTTTGGACGCATTGGCTTCGATTGTTACTTCCTCCTTTGGCTCATAGTATAGCAAAGCTGGAGCATCTGACTAGTTGCTTGATCTTTCTCACAGCTTTCTCGTAGCATTCCATCCAGCAGAACTGTGGGCCTTCTTCACTAAAGCTCTTAATGGCTTCACCACTTCTGACAACTTGGGCAAGAACTTCTCCAAGTAGACAGTGATTTACAAACCGCTTCACAGCTTCTGCATCTCTTGGTGTTTGCATTTCTCTTATCGCCTTCACCTTCTCTAGATCTGTCTTAACGCCATCAACGCTGAATCTCTGACCCACATATTGCACTTCTTTTACTCTGAATGTGCTTTTGGCTTTACTGAGGGTCACATACTTCTCTCTGCATCGTTCCATCAGAGCTGTCAGATTAGAATCGTGATCAGCTATTGCTTCATCATCGGTCTTCTCATATCCCACTATTAGGAAATCATCATGGATCACTTGAACTCCGCGTAGCCCTTCCACGAACTGGTGCATCCTGTGCTGAAACACTTCATGCGCACTTGATATTCCGAATGGCATCCTTAACCATTTGTATCTTCCAAGTGGAGTATTAAACGTGGTCAGCTTGCTTGACTTTGTCAAGTACCACATGCCAGAATCCTTTCTTGGCATCTACCTTCGTGAACACCTGTGCTCCTGCTAACTGAGTCGCTACTTCTACAACTGTCGGAATAGGATAGGTCTCCCTTCTGATTGCTTTATTCAAATCAAACAGATCTAGACATACTCTCAAATCGCCATCTTTCTTCGGCACTATCACCATGGACGATACCCATTCTGTTGGCTCGTTAACTGGTTCAATGATTCCCAGTTCCGTCATCTGTAGAAGTTGATTCTTCAACTTACTCCCTAGAGCTACCGGCACTTTACGAAGTGCAAGTTTAACTGGTTCCACAGCTGAGTCCAGTCTTATCTTGTATGTCCCATCTAGTTTGCCTGCATTTTCGCTGAAGACTTCCGGATATCTCTTGAACAGATCATCCATTGTAGCTATCTTAGGCACAACTTTGGTGTCGTACACTGCTTGCAAACCCGTGTCAGGCTTGAATGTTGCTTCGTTGTCCATTTGTTTTATTAGATCCAGGCGTACACTGGCTTTTCTTCCCAGTAGGGGCGTGGAACTGGTCTCCTTGGAAGATGTGTACTCTAATCCTGCAGATATTGTCTTCCTCCTCACTCTCAGAATGGCTGTTCTTAATGGCGACCATTTGACGTTTCCATATGCCACTAAAGACTTGCAGCTCTCCTTGGTAACCTGTCGCAGCTTGAAATCTTGTGTAGCTTTCTTGTATATTTGTAGTGGTAGCACATTCACTGTAGCTCCACTGTTTGTATGGAATCTGACAAACTGGCCTGATTCAAGCTTCAGCATTACCATTTGCTCATCTCAGAGTGTCTTGACTGTAAGGGCAAAGATACCATTATCAGAGTACTCTTCCCTTTGGACGATATGCACGAGTGTGCATAATGGTCTTTCCTTCCACATATCTAGCATGTCTGTCCATACCTCAGACACTTCCTTGGTTCGTGCTTTCCATCACAGTACACCTTGTTCTCAGAATAACACTAAGATAGGTTCTCAGAAGTGTCGGGTAAATGGAAAATCGCGTGAAAAAACGATTAATTTTCCATAGGAAACAATGATAAAGGGCATAGATACGTTCCAAACCTCACATAGACACACTGTGCCAAAGATATAAGTTAAGTAAAAACATATTTTATAACTACATAACAAAGCAGAATGCCCTGTATATATTTTTAAGAGTATACGGACTTGGTTAGTAAGGGCATACACTCAGGGTAACGATTACACATGCCAAAACAAGTCCTTCGCAAGAAGGCATCTGTCCTAGCCCTTAGTAGGAAAGGGAGTTCAAGACGTAAAATCGAATCAATCATCAGTCATTCAGATTTACTGTACAGCAAGAAATTAACATACTGTACTGTACTATATTATGTGGTGGGCAACAGTCATACAGTACACTGGGACGTGCATGGTGGCGGTGAGCACGTAACTTAAGCGGTAGAAGAGGAGGAGGATACTGGAGAACGAACCTCAATCTGCAAATGTAAACAAAGATAAAATAAAAATTATAAATAACCAAACAAGACTAAAACACAAAAACAAAAATTAATTATGCAATGCCTAAATGTAAAATACATTAGCAACACTAAAAAACTAAAAAAGAAAAATATCATTATGCAACACCTGAATTACTGTAAAAAAAAAAAAATGACACAGTCTACTTACTATTATACGGTGAGCAACAGGCATGGGACAAGCATAGTGGCAGTGAGCACATGACGTCAGTGGTATAAGAAGAGGAGAAGGAACCCCTATCTGCCAAACGTAAGAAACAATTAACAAAAGCAAGACTAGAAAACTAAATTTTTTTCATTATGCAATGCCTGATTTACTGTAACAAAAAATAACGCCTCACTTTATATAAAAAGATAACACACATTCTACTCACTCTGTTATACGGTGACCAACAGGTATGGGATGCGTGAGGTGGCAGTGAGCACTTGACATAAGCGGTATAAACTGGTATTAGAAGAGGAGAATGAACCTCTATCCCAAATGTATGAAACAATCAACAAAAGCAAGACTAGAAAACTACATTTTTTCATTATACAACTAGCCATGATATTATAGTACAGGTATACAGTTATCTGTAAAATTTAAAAGAACTGAAAACACAAACAGTTATAAATATAGCCACGCAAAGAACTGAAAACACACAGTTATAGATATATCAACACACACTGGATAAAATACCCTAATTTAGGGTAATCAGAGAATGATGATGAGTGATATCTACGTTGAGTATATAATAATAATCATAATAATAATTATAATAATGATGAATTTCATTACGTTTAGGGTACTCAATATGGATTTAGGGAAATTTTTGTCTAGATCTAGGGTAAATTAAGCTTGTACTCGTGGAAGCAGTGTCGTACACTTACCATATTTCCCATTTCTCCAGAATATCCGATCGACAATATGAAAACTTCTTACGCACCATTTTTTCCATATTCCCCATAATATCCGATCAAGAATATAAAGACTTAGCGGCAGTTAAACTAAAACCAGTTTTTGCACTCTTATTTTTTTCCTTATTTCCACGGATAGTGTGTACGTACATACATTCACTGAGATGCAACGCCTGTTCAGTGGCGACCGTACTCTCACCACTCTCTTGACGGCTAAACCCTTGCAATTTTATTTCAAGAATTATTGCCTTTCTGCCTTATATGGGAGTAGAAGCACTTATACAGTCTTTTCCTGGGCATTTAGTGGCCATGATAGTACAATATATAATCTTTAAAATATAAAAGAACGGAAAACACAGTTACAAATATATCCACGCACAGTGGATAAAATACCCTAATTTAGGATAATCAGAGAATGATGGTGAGTGATAGCTATGTTGAGTATATAATAATAATCATAATAATAATTATAATAATGATTAATTTCATTACATTTAGGGTACTCAATATGGATGTAAGGAAATTTTTGTCCAGATCTAGGGTAAACTAAGCTTGTACTCGTAGAAGCAGTGTCGTACACTTACTATTTTTCTCATTTTCTCCAGAATATCAGATCGACAATATGAAAACTTCTTACTTACCATTTTTTCCATTTTCCCCATAATATCCGATCAAGAATATGGAGATTTAGCCGAAGTTAAACTAAAACCAGTTTTGGCACTTTTATTTTTTCTTCATTTTCACGGATAGTGTGTACGTACATACATTCACTGAGATGAAACGCCTGTTCACTGGCGAACGTACTCTCACCACTCTCATGATGGCTCAACCCTTGCAATTTTATATCAAGACTTATTGCCTTTCTGCCTTATGTTGGAGTACAAGCACTTATACAGTCTTTTCCTGGGCGTTTAGTAGCCGTGATAGTACAATATATAATCTTTAAAATATAAAAGAACGGAAAACACAAACCGTAACATTCACTGAAATGCATTGCGGATTAATGGGGACCTAATTCTCACCACTCTCATAACAGCCCAAATCTTGCAATTTTATTTCAAGAATTATTGCCTTTCTGCCTCTTTTGGGAGTAGAAGCACTTACACAGTCTTTTCCTAGGCTTTTACTGGCCATGATAGTACAATATATAATCTTTAAAATACAAAAAAAACGAAAATACGAACATAACACAAACACAGAACACTAAATTATACTGGGTAGCGGTACACTGATGGCAGCATGGCAGGCAAAGCATTTTCGGGCGCTTATTTACTAAAATAAAAATATAATTTTTTTGGCGGGCGTTATTCGCAAGATTTGAATTTTTTTACTATTATTTTTTTGGGGCATTATTGCAATTTCGCGGACAAAAAAATCGCGTGAAAAAGGAACAAGGTATACTTGCATCTCACGCCTTTCTTGTGACCTCCCTGGTCTCTGTCATCTTGACTTCCTTTTTGCCTAGAATGATTTGTGACTGTTGCTTTGCCTTGACGAAGTTTAATTCTTTACTCTCGCCAATCAGCTTCAAACTTGACTCCGTCACGTCATTTGCTGTGTATATCTGGAGTGTTCTTTCCAGCGTCAGCTCTTGCTCTCGTAGGAGACGTATCCTCACTTTGGCATTGTGTATCCCGAACACCACCCTGTCCTATAGAATTTTGTCTGGAGTTATATCTTCAAACCCACATCTTGATGCCAAGTGCCTCAGTTCAGGCTCTCCTTCTTTCTGCTTCCTAGAGTTGAATTTAAATCTCAACTGCCATGTTGGCCAGTGGTTTCACATAGTTACTGAACATCTTTAGCACTGGTTCGAGTCTGGCTTTCTCCATCTGCAAAGTGAACTGTATTATACACTCTCCTGGCTTCTGGTCCTATGACCGTGAGCGATTGCCACTTGCTTTGTACCAATTCCAGTTTCGAGTTTGTACCAATTCCAGGCTTTCTCCCATTCAGACCAATCTTCTGCTGCAGTGCTACTGTGGATATTTAATACCCATGGCGACGGTAATTCCAGTGCAGCCATTTCTTTCTTGACTTGTCTCGTATGCAAGTCTTAATTCTCTCGATCGTTCCTCTTCTATATTCGGAACCTCTGCTTCAGCTACTTCCCTCACAGACACTAGCTTGAGATGCCTTTTGTGCACTTCTTTGGGAATGTTCTAAACCACTACTGCTGCCACCATGTAACGAGAGCCTTGATATGTGTCTGCCGTATGAGTTGTTCAGAACTTAGACACAAATAAGTTTTATGTTTATTCCGTAACTCAAACTCAGAACACTTCCTTATCAATCCGACACTTTAACTACTAGTGCCCATTTAAGCTTTTCATTATTAGAAATAACTATCTCCAAATATATAGATTATCAAACAATCAATTAGTAATTAATTAACTACAACTTTAAATTATCAAGCAATCAACTATTAATTAATTAACTATAACACTATATGTATGAATAACTTTAAAACAATTATACTTGATTTAAGCAAGTTATATGCATCATCACTCCATTATCGCTAATTGTAATTATTTACATCTCATCACAGAGCCCACTGCAGGGTGTTAGGAAAGGCATTCAGCCATAATTATTCAACTCCTACCTCTTTGTCTATCCCAGAATGGGGAATAAGAATGACATATGCAAAGGCAAACAATATTTTTCAGTTAAGAAAGTTTTGTAAATGCGTAAAACTAATTTTTCAGACCTTATTCATAGCTGTTTTGATCCTTTTTTCTATCTTGTAGAGCTTTCAAGAGAGCATTAAATGATGTTATTTTGTCTCGTCGGGCAATTCGAAACATGAATACTCTGTATCCGGATGCTACTGCTGAAGAGCTAAGAGCTGTAGATAATGTTTGCATTATTTGTAGAGAAGAAATGGTAACAGGTAAGTAACAGATTTTGTGATTGTTACAATAGCTTTGAGATACTTTCTTAAATTTACAGTATTTTGTATTGCCTTATTGTGTTGTAACATTCTGTATCATTTTTAAGCACCCTGTTGCTCCTTGTTGTATCATTTTTAATAGATATCTTATCTTTTTCCCTTTTAGGTGCAAAGAAACTTCCCTGTGGTCATATATTCCACTCATCTTGTCTACGTTCGTGGTTTCAGCGACAGCAAACTTGCCCCACGTGTCGTATGGATATTTTGCGGCAGTCTCAGCCAGCTCCGTCACCCCAGCCCCCTCAGCAACCACAGCCTGCTCAAGGAGCAGCCCAGCCTCATCCAACTCCTGCTCCACAGCAACCTCAGCAACACCAACGTACGTATATATGAATTATGCTTTTACACGAGAAATTTTTTGTTTTCTTTCTCAGTTATTTTATGGGGAACCCTTGACATCTAGGAGATTGTGTAATTAGGAATTTTCTTGCATTTTACTGAAATTTTATGTAAAGACCTAAATATCCAGGATTTTGAGAGTCATGGTGGAGATAGTTTAATTTGTAAATGATATACAACTTGACCGGAAAAAACTCGGTGAGCAAAATCAAGCAATCATGATGATGTCAGGGAAACCAGGTAAGCTTCAGACCTAGCATTGGTATGATCTTTTTTGCCAAGGGAATAGTATTGATAAAAGAGATGAACATGAGATTTTATATTTGTTATTATGAACTTTTCTGGATTGCAGCCACTTGCTTACTAATGGCAGAAGGTAATAAGTATAAAATAAAAAAACAGCATTAACATAGGACTCTATATATTAAAAGTAAAAGTATTAAATGTTGAATTTAAAGCCAGTATACAGAACATTATGTTCTATACATTAAATAGTATTGTTAAGATACAGTATGTTAGTAGAATTTTCAGGCATAATATCAAAAACTTGAAACTTGAGTTTAAATTGTAGTTGTGAATATAACAGTGATTTATTTGAGCATACTTTATATATTCATAATCACATCGTTTCTTAATGTGGACTTACATTATTTGCACATATTATTAATACTTGCTACCATTTCAAGGTGACTTTAATACAGTGTATACATCCATGAGAGTCAAAGATAAAAAGATTGCATACTTCCTGGTTTTTAATGCACTTTTACTTGCAATGCCTGCATTCCTTAATTCCTTAAATAAAGCCATTCCCATGCCACAGTGTCTTCCATTCCTAGGCTAAGGGTATCTTTGTTTTACTCAGGAGTTCGTTAAGTGTACTGATGTCTGTCATATTGAATATCATTTATGTCAACTATCGCTCTACTCATCTTTCACCTACAAATGTCAAAGTTCTTCTGTTACTTCTATCTGTATACAAAAGCTCTAATCCCACTTATAAGGGGGGATGGCTGAGTCAGAGCACAATAGCCCTGACTCTGTATAGAGAGAGAACTACAAAAGAGGGGATTCCCAGTCCAATTGCTTCACCCCATTTAGACGACTTTTACTACACACGTGGAAATACAAAGGAGGTATTCTTGCCTCCCCCATTCTTTCATCTCCATCTTCACTATCTTTTATCTCTGGTAGTAAATAAACTGCAGTGTTAGCACCTCCTACAGTTTTTATCCTTTCTATTTCTGTTCTTTGTTTATACATGTCTTACATTTTTGCGTAGTATTTATAACACATTTTCTAAGGACCATTGTAGCACTCTGGTTAGAGCGCTTGACTTAGGAAGTAACAGACTTGTGTTTGAGCTCGCCATGAGGCTTAGGTAAGGCATCCAACCTTAAATGCCAACTCCAACTTGTCTGTGTCCACCTTATAATGGGGATTAATAGTGACATCTGCAACGGCAGAAAGCTTCTAATACATTCTCTAACATTGTGTATCGCTCTGCCATGAAGTATTGAATATTTTTGTTTCTGCAGAAAATCCGTTTGCTGGGCTGTTTGGACCACAGATGGCTCTTTTTCCTCCTGGTGTCCTCCCTCCATTCCCTTTTCCTCCAGTGCCAATGCAACAACATGATCAACAACAACAGCAGCAGTCAACCACAAATACAACCACGACTTCATCTGCTTCCACTACAACATCCAGTGCTGCTGGGACGACTGCTGCTTCATCTACTTCGCCTGTTCCTCAAGCATCTGGATTGGGTGAGAGTTGGTTATTGAGGCTGTTGTAGAAGCTTGTTTTTTCTGACATTCTCCATATTTTCCATTATATAGGTTTAGAAGTGACCCAGCTAAAATTTTGGCTGTTTCCTTCCTTTTTCTCAAAAAAGTAGTATTTGCTATTAATAGCTAAATTTTTAAAATTTCACTGAAATAATATTCCCATTTTAGTGCAAGTATTACTATTATGATCACATGTGAAATGATGTGTTTATTATGCCCCAGTTATTGCAATGGTTATTAGAAATAATGATTTACCTGTATGATTTATATGTAGATATTTGTTTTATTGTTTTGATTTGTTTGCTCTTTAAACTTACCCATTTGAATCTAGCTCCATGTGAGTTTCAGCTCTTTATGCTTCTTGTTTATAATATGAATTGATACACACACACACACAAACTGGGGCCCTTGTATTATGTGTACAGTATATCGTAAGACTCAACTAAAAGGGATAGGGAAGTGAAGAACTGTCAGTTCCATTAATTTTAGCCCTCCCCAAAAGCACACAAATTAATGTCAAGAGAAATAAATGTTTTAATTGTATTTTAGGAACGTGATTAAGCTTAAATTAAAAGTTACCGTTAAGTAAATACTTTTATACTGCAGGTGGGGGGATGGGCCAGCCAGGAGGGGGCTCCATACCAGCAATGCCCATGAATTTCATGCCACCATTCTTCCCAGTTCTTCCATTCAGTAAGTTCCCTTGATATGTCAATCTGCTGTCATATTATTGTTCCTAAAGAAATATACTGGTATTTTTTGTTTGTCTTCAAAATTATTGCTTCTCCTAGCTACAGAAGATTATAGTTAGTGCAATTGAATATTTGGGTTCATTAATATTTTCCTTTAAGAATGGTATCCTCCTCATTCACAGCATATTGAAATGTTTATCCTTATTGAAGACTGTAGATTGCTGTATGCAAATTACTTTACTTTAGTCTATGTAAAATACAATCATCCAAACTTCGACCAATAGCAGCCATTCTTACTCTCTACTCATATTTTAATGTCTTTACTTTGTTTGCTATAAAGAGGATGTTAATTGACTTTATTTATGTTTATGAAGATATTCCTCCACCTCCACCACCATTGAATTTTTCTGCCATGACTGAGGATGAAGTTCGTCAAATGGAAGGAAATGAAAGGCAGCATGTGGAGGCTAGAATTCAAGTTCTCAGAAACATTCAAACCCTGCTAGATGCAGCTGTGGTACAGGTATTATAAAGCATAACTTTTAAATATCGAGTGTATTTTGTATTTTCCATATGAAAAGTAATAACACCATGCTTATTATGAAAACGTATTTAAATTATTTTTCATTATTAGAGTTTGTAATAGGGGGCCATGATTGCTCGGTGCTAGGGTGTGCAAGTCAGGAAGCAAATAACGTGGGCTTCCCCACCACAGGACGTTAGGAAGGGCATCTAGCCTTAATTTCCCAGCTCAACATGGCTGTATCTACCCCCTAACGAACGGAGATAAGTTGTGACGCATTAATCTTGGCATGAAGTTTGCAATACCTATTCATTATGATTTTTTAAACTTCTAATCCCAGATGAATCAGTATGCATCAGTTGTGGCATCACTTGATATAAGCAGTCCAAGCACCATGAGGAACACTGTGGTTCCTCCTCCTACTCAAGATGTGGTTCCTCCTCCTACTCAAGATGTGGTTCCTCCTCCTACTCAAGATGTGGTTCCTCCTCCTACTCAAAATATAAGTACAGCCTCTCCTGTCTCCACACCAACATTCCCCACAACAGAAGCAATATCCACTGCTTCACAAAGTCAAGAGGAGCCTTCCCCAGCACCAACCCCAGTCAAAATAGATGAGGTGCAACTTTCTCCTGCTGAAGCTTCTGATATCAGGTGATTTACATTATAATGAAGATAACTTCACTTTCACTGTGATAAGTAGAAATTTATGCGTCATGCCTAAAAGCAGTTTAGGAATTATAGCTGTAGATGTTAGGTATTAGAAAAATACATTTTATTTAAGAAAAAAACACTATGGGTTGCTGGATAATTTATCCTGTTTGTATGAGGAATGTAAGTACAGTCTTAATAAATCAGTAGTGTGGATATTCTTATACTTTATGCATGTTCCAGAGAAGGTCTCCAGATATATGGAGTAGCCATCGTATAGATTATAATCTATAGCATTCCTGGTTTCTCTTTTTGATATTTTGGGAAGTTTCTTTTTGCTGAAAGTATGTGTGGGGTGAAATGTGGCAACACTTTTCTCCCCAAGGAGCTAAGAGAAGTGAATGAGGCATGCCTTGACTCGTGGTGAACACATGTTCTTTGGCCTGGACACCCCCCTTACAAGGGGGAATGAGGCCATTGTATATAGATTGATAGGTGTGTGTGCAATACTTTTGTTATACTTATGGTAAAATAATTTTAATGATTAACCAAAAACTCTCGTGTTGATATTTTAGTGATTACATGTAATAGGATTTCCTAAATTGGGTATGCTGTATGCCAGTACAGAATCACATATAACTGGGTTTAAGGTTGCAGTATAGTTACTCCTTGGATTGGTCTATACTTTTCCCTTTTTAATTTCTTATTTACTTTAAAGTTCTTAATTCTCTCCCTTCCTGTCACGTAGTTTTGTTTGTAATATGATATGTTAACTTCTAGAGGTGCTGCTGCAGCTGCCCCTTCAACCAGCGGTGTTGATACTCACGAAGGGGAGAGTGGCGAAACCGCTTCATCATCCAATTCTAGTTTAGTGTTCTCTGTGGATACCACTACTCCAGATTTACCAGATCCAGATGACCCAAATGAAATTAGGAGGCGAAGACTGGAGCGTTTCTCACACAATTCTTAGAAGATTTTATAGCTTTTATTAGATATCCAATTGTGATTTTCAGATTTATTTTTTGAGACTAACCTAGATATATGGGTGTATCTCAGGATATATAGATGATGCGGACTTATTGGACATTATAAGTGAAGTGCACTTTTGCTCACATGGCACTCGTTCGAGGTACTGGGATTTGTTTACTTCAAGCGGTTGATTAGTTTCCTCTTTCTGTCATGAAGAAACTTTATTTTTTGTACTGAAGAAAAGCTCGTTGGGCGTTTCCCTAATATATATATATATATATATATATATATATATATATATATATATATATATATATATATATATATATATATATATATATATATATATATATATATATATATATATATATATATATATATATATATATATATATATATATATATATATATATATATATATATATATATATATATATATATATATATATATATATATATATATATATATATATATATATATATATATATATATATATATATATATATATATATATATATATATATTTATATATATATATATATTATATATATATATATATATATATATATATATATATATATATATATATATATATATATATATATATATATATATATAATTATATATTATATATATATATATATATATATATATATATATATATATATATATATATATATATATATATATATATATATATATATATATATATTTATATATATATATATATATATTATATATATATATATATATATATATATATATATATATATATATATATATATATATATATATATATATATTATATATATATATATATATATTTATATATATATATATATATATATATATATATATATTATATATATATATATATATATATATATATATATATATATATATATATATATATATATATATATATATATATATAT
>JAXCGZ010009706.1:37500-45000 GCA_037179515.1 Halocaridina rubra | reverse complement strand
TTCTTACTATTCAAAGATTGTCGAGCTCACAGATCAATCAATGTAACAGGATAAATCAATGACAAACATACAATATATAGCTTTAATTAAGAGAGAGCAAAAGGGGTCTATATGCATTATATATATGAAGGACTTTTGGTCTTCTTTCACTTTCTCACTGTAAACTCTCCTTAGGTTTACCTGAAGGAATTCAACTTTTATTTTGATGTCATGGAGCAAAGGGTAGCTAGCAAGCTGCAGTTATGAAATAAGTACCAAGAGAGGTAGTGGTGGTGGCTATACAAAGCTCTTTCTTCTAGTTTTATACCAAGTTTATATGGTAAGTAGATAGAATAGACTAAAATTATGATAAATTCAAAGTCAAATGTCAGTGGCTTGTTTGTACTGCACACAATAACTTGGGATTCTAATTGCATGACATCCGGAGATACGAACATCTGAAAAGTGCAGTGTTTATGCAATCTACTATTATTATGCAGCAAATTATTGATGGTTCCAGCATTTCAAGAAATGTCCAATCATCATGTGTCTTTAAGATAAGAAAAATATGTTCTAACACAACTTTAGCATGTTATATACATGCTGTTGAAATGTTTGGTAGACATATACTGTACACCTAATACAATACCGTACATATGAAATCAACTTGGGAAAAATTCAGGATAATTACGGCATTTTGGAACGTAACTCATTCGTAAATTGAGAAACATCAGTACTCTATCTGCAGCGATGGTGAAGGATTCCTCTGTTTATTTCACAAGTTACAGTCATTACTTAAAAAGTTAGGGGGAGTTGGTATTTGTCCCTTAGTGTTAAAAATATGACCTAGAGATGGTCGAGATTGCCAGTTGTTATTACTAGCTTACTAGGTTAAGAGACTTACCAACTCAAGCACCTTGTTTAACTAAGCGCTTGCAACATAGACATTCTTGAAGCCTCAGGGTTCTTTGTGTTTAGTTAATGTAGAGGACATGGGCCTGATTGAGGGAACTGGGAATCCTCCTTTGTACTATCCTGCCACGAAGAGTCAAGGTTGTGCTTTGACTCAGGCATAATCCTTACAATAGAAAAAAAAGATTTGGCATAGTTGCACAGTCCTATCAGTAATGAGCACCTGTACCACGTGGAAAGGAATGGAAGATTTTCAAAAAGGGCACCAGTGCTTCAACAAATACCTTGTACTCCATTCTTGGTATGTGTGCATTTTTATTTATGTATCAATGTTCATTACAGGGATGGACACAGAGTGATTTGGAGTTGGGATATTAAGGCTGGATATTCTTCCCAGTACCCTACGATGGGCTTAATCTGGGGTTTGTTGCCTCCCAAGCCGAGTATTCAAACCACCATGGTTCTGTGGTCCCTGTCATGTGAAGTTATGGAAGAGTGTGTATTAGTTGATTCCAAAGTTCCGTATGTGTTTATCGTGAATTACCTTCCTTACATGACTTACTACTGTACTTCCCCCTCTTCCTACTCTTGTTACGTTCCTGACTGAAACTTTATTTAAATTTCATTTCTAATGTTTCCATTCGCCTGTTGTTCTTTTATTGCAGACAGACACTAAGGTAGCAGCAATTTGGCTTTTTGTTCCTTATACATTGGTTTGGAGTGGACTCATACAAGCAAGTATCAAGTGAATGAATTTTGATCATCTGTTTCTTAACATTTGAGGTGTGATAGAGGTACGAATATATAAGCTTCGGGTTAATATGTGTCCTTTGACTCAGCAACGCTCCTTATAAAGGGATTTTGGCCTTTGTATATGCATGTATATATTTCACTTGCAGTTTTCAAATACGTGCACTATTCAAATAGGCTTAAATTGTATAGTTCTTCTGACCAGAAGATATATTTTTAGACTTTTTTAAGTACAGTATTATGATAGCTATTTAGCATGATATTCGTGAAATGTGTGATGCTTCCAAGTTAGGCTGGAAAAAAATTGCCACAATATACTGTATGACATAGTCCACTCTTTATCAAAGTAATTATTTTTAGAAACTGGGCAACAATCAAACGGTTAAATTTTGTGCATTCATTGTTAAACAGTTTAGTATCTTTTGCTGTTTTATGTCACTGGTAATCCCCTGTTGAATGAGAGTGGGCACTTACAGATTGGAGTTAGGAAATTCAGGCTGGATACCCTAACTAATGTCCCACAATGGGTTCAATCAATGACTTGTCACTTTTCGAGTCAAGCTGCACTACTGTAGTCTCCATTGTTAAATAATTTAGTAGTGGAATATAATTCAAGATAGTCTCTCGCTTGAACTTTAAACAGTATGCGAGACATTTCTCTGAATTACATTGTATAATAATAAAACATTTTTCTTATTTTGCATTGCCATTAATTTTGAGAGATTGAGTAGAATTTGCTAAACTGAATCATACAGGAGACTGTAAACGCTCTTCTTAACTATACTACCTTGTATATGGTGGTAATTTATTTGGTCTGTTAATAAAAATTACTTAAGATGGAAAGCATTGTTTGTGGTTACCAAGAAAATAATTAATCTTGTACTTGTTTATATACTGTGGTGTAAATTAGGTTGTTTTTTTAGAAATTAAATATTGATTGTGTTTTTGAATTCTTTAATGCTTTCGTTTTGGTTTTGTATATTGAGTGTTGGGCAGTATAAGCTGTCGCTATGTTTATATGATAGAGTGGTAAGGATGAGTCATGAGATGATTGGGGTTGGGATGAAATGCCGAGGGGGTGGGGCATGAAGGAATTTGGGCGCAGGGAGGAAGCCCGGTGTGCAAATTATTGGGATGGCAGGTTGAATTATCTCTGATGTTATCCAGGTTTCAGTTGGTTTCTTTGGTTACTCAACTCTAGTATTTAGTGCTTCGTTTCTTTTATATCTAGACCAGTTGCCAGAGTGAGTAATGAAGATTCTGGCCATTCAAGTTTTTTATTTTATAAGCTATCTAGGAGATGGAATGTCATGGCAGCGAAGGGTAAATTTAATGCCGAAATGCATAAACTGTACACAAATGAGATGCTGCGTGGTTAAAGAAGGCATAATTAGTAGCAAGATTGATGGATGTTAAAGCTTTATACTGTTATATTTGGAAGGGGGTGCTTTAGCACTGTTTCTGGAGATGGGTGAAAGGGATCAATCAGATGTCGATAAGATCAAGAGTAGATTTAAAGAAGCTTTTGCATATGGTACATTTGATGCTTTTGGAAGGTAAAATAAAAAGGTTGCCTAGGTTAGCTGGGTGGACTGGAGAAGGCTTATAAAGAGCTGTAATGCTAGGTTTAGTGACTGGATTCCCAGACCAAATATCAATGGAAACATAACAGATGAAGGATATTGAGTCAGTGAGTTTGAATGAATGATTAGCTAGAGCTAGAGTCTTGACAACAGGAGGAGGTAAAGAGGTAGTGGCAGTAGCAAGTAAAAAATTTGACTGTAGTGGAAAATCGGCAGACCTTGCGGCACCAGCTTGATATGCTGAGTGGCAGAAAGGAAGAGACATATGGATTTAGGGGCTGATGTTTCATGGGTGGAGGTCCAAACATGACAAGGGAGTGTAAGGAGCCAAAACCATGCATCATCTGCTACCAATGTGGAAAACTGAGACATATAGCTAACCCCTGTAATCAGGGAAACGACCAAGGGGAGTTATTGCACCAGAGGCTACCCTCTTGATTCAGTAAAGGCAGTTACAAGTATTTTGCCAGTGGTGGAAGTTTTGGTAGGTGGAAGAGAAACAAGAGCATTTTTGGATTCCAACTGTTTGACCATTGTGATATCTGCCCGATTAGCTGAAAGTGTTACGAGGGAGTGGGAAGGAGCTTGGTAACTGTCAATGGAAGAGAAATAAGGTGTGAAGGTACTCGAGAATTGGAGCTGATAGTACAAGGCATCCAAATACGACTTAGGGCCCTTTTCCTTAATACAGTTATTGATGAAATTGAGGTAGTCTGGGGATGGATGTAATCAGTCAGTTTGGTGAAGTTACACATGAATGGAAGAGTGAAATTTTGGAATGTTGAAATGTGCTCAAGCTTTGAGGAGGAGGAGGCTCGATGCACAGTGGCAGTGGGAAAAGCTTGGGAAATTGACAAGTCAATTGAGGCTGTTGAAACAAAGTTTGCTTGGGTGGAGGAGGATAGCCTTGGTATGCAGAATTATGGGATGAAACAGTTCTGTTCGGTTGGCCTGATCAGAGAGGCAGATAAGTCACATAAGGATGTGGTAAAGTAAGATATTGAGAAAGGAGTTGCATTGTTAAAAATTGAGGACAAGGATTTTGTTGCAGTATATGATGGTAAAAAGTGGGTGTAGAGTGGTTTTTGAAAGGGGAGTTGCCAGTGTTGAGAAAACATATTGGTTGTTATGAGAATACTGTACGAGAGGAAGTGAAAGAAGATATCGACAAGGAAGTGAAGCGATGGATTGATGAGGGTATCTTGAAGCCTTGGGGAGAGGAGGTGGAGATCGGAGTATTGCCATTAATGGCAGTGGTTCAGCCAACAAAAGATAAGGTTTGACCTGTGTTGGATTTTCACAACCTTATTGCATATGTAAGTTGTCATGCTGGTGATGATTTCATTGATGTGTGTGGCAAAACAGTAAGGGTATGGAAGCATAAGAGTGGATCCTCAACAATTATGATATAAAGTTAACTTATCTTCAGATTTACGTAGCAGAGAATTTATGGAATTACCAGCTAGTGAAATATGGAGGGAGAACCTATTGTTTAACAAGGTTGGTTTTTGGGGTGTGTTTTGTACCTCAAATTATGATTGTGATCTTAAAGACAGTCTTGAGGATAGAGAAAGTGATAGAGGAGGATACATATTCATATATTGATGATATAGTTGTGAATGAAACTGAGGTAACATCATCTGAATTTGTAGAGCATATGGCCAGGTTTGGGCTGGTTACTAAGTAACCACAGCCGATGGATGGAGAGACAGTGTTGGGCCAGAAATTGCAGAGAGATGGAAAGGGTGAGCTTATTTTCAGTAGTGGTACCAAAATTTCAAAGTAAAGGAGAAAATAAGTAGGAGAGAGCTTTTCTTTGTTTGTGGTAAACTAGTGGGCTACTATCCTATTGCAGGATGACTTTGGGTGGCTTGCAGTTACGTAAAGAGACAAGCAGATGGTATAAATTGGGAGGATGGAGTTGGAGGGGAAGCAGTGCTGATGAGTTGGGAAGTTATGGAAAGACTAAGAGTGAAGATCCAGTAAGAGGCAGATGGTATCCTCCAAAATCGGAGAGGGGACTTATATGGTGTGATACAAGTAGCATAGTGACAGACGTGATGTTGGAAATGGTTATATCTTAGTCAAGGATGAAGTTTGGCGGAGGAAGAAAGATGACACTAATCACATTAATGTGTTAGTGCTAGAAGCTGTGTTGAAAGGAGCTAATTTAGCTTTAAAGCGGGACTTGTAAGAGGTTAAGATTAGAACTGATTCAGCTACAGTGTTGGGATGGGTCAACTCCATTTTATCCGCTAAGAACAGTCTGTACAATGGGAGCTGTGGAGATCATTGTAAAGCACAGCCTTGTAATATTGAGGGAATTGATCGATGACTTTGGATTGTGGGTGAATTTAATATTTGTGCCATCAGGACAGAAAAAGGGTGATGTCCTAACCAGAGTGAAGAAGACTTGGCTTGAAATATGTTTTATAGGATCCCTAGGTGTGAGGGACATGCTTCAAATGCACCATATGGGGATTGATAGGACACTGTTTGTGGCTAGAAAAATCGATCCTGCAATGACAAAGGATAAAGTTCAGCAAGCAGTAAGAAGTTACATCTGGTGTCAATCAATAGGCCCTGCAAAGATCACCAAAGACGGGGGAAATTAGAGTGGAGAGTGATTGGAAAAGATTGGAAATTGATGTGACTCACTATCAGCAAGGGAGATATTAATTTGTGGTAGATTGTGGTCCTGGTCAATTCAAAATCTGGATAGAGCTGAAAAAAGAGACTGCAGAGGATCTTGCAACCGTGTTGAACGAGGTCTTTCTAGAGAGGGGTTCAGTTGATGAGGTATTGATGGATAACAACACTTCTTTCCAGTCACAGGCTGTGGAGGACATGCCGGAAAGATGGAGTATAAATCCTTTCTTTAGAGAAGCTTATCGACCTAATGGAAATGGGATTGTGGAAAGACGCAATCGGACCATTAAGGCAATGGCAGAAAATGCTCATGTAACACCTGTAGAATCAGCATTCTGGAATGATTTGTCACCTAGTTCAGGACAAGATGAAATAAAAAAAAAAGGGCCTCAAACAGCAGTATTTCAGTATGAGAGGCGACATCTTAGTGTAGTGCCAATAATAGTTGGGAAGAAGGAGGAAGGGGTGTTGTCTAAATAAATGGGAGATGAAGTTTTAGTAAAGCCTCTTGATGAAAAGTGCACATCACGGTGGAGAAGAGGGATTGTGACGGACGTGTATTCCAAGAATAAAATTTCTGTCAACGGAATGCTGTGACACATCTTGGATCTATGGCGGATGGTGGAGAGTGAAGAGAGTGAGGTAGAAGAAGATGAGGTATCACTATGACGATCGCAGTGAGAGGGACGGGTGCCAGGGTGGATGAGAAATTATGTTTTGAGAGATTTTAGCGATGAAGATTGGAATGATCTAGAGATCAAGGGGGGGGGGTATATCAACTTAGTTATTATTAGATATTAATTATTGCTGTGGTTTTGGATTCTTTAATTGTGTTGAATTCTGTATGATCTTTTCCTGGTGCGAGTTGGTTTCTTTGGTTACTCAGCTTGTTTTTTTTCCTCTTCATAGTGGACTCTAGGATACAGTGCTTTGTATCTATTATTTCTGGACCAGTTGCCAGGGTGAGTAATGAAGTTTGTGTCTCTTCATTTTTATATGTTAATTATACAAATACCATATATCATGGGGAATATAATGTATTTTATCAAAAATCAGCTTAACAATGTGTCAAAGCATCCAAGCCATATATCCTAATAATTCACATTTATATTCCTTGTTTACTGAATTTACAGGAAGAGAACAGGGATGTTATGGAGTAAGCAACCCTTTATAGAAAAATAAAGCAAATACGAATACTTAATATAATAGAGAGTCCGTTCCGTTTAACAAATGATATGTAAATTCGATGGGGGAAATTGAGGGGTCGATTTTTATTGAAGCATTCCTTTTTAAAGTTAACTGATAAAAATTTATTAAATTCATTTCTAAAACTGTTGAGTTGATCAAAGTTAATCCCGGAATAAACACAAAATAATAATAATAATAATAATAATAATAATAATAATAATAATAATAATAATAATAATAATAATAATTACATCTTCGCACCCTATATTTTATGAAGATGAAAAACGAAAAAGCAAAAATGAAAACTTAAACCATACAAAGGAAAAGTTTTATGAGACAGCCAAACACCCGCTGGTGTGCGTACGTATGTGTGTTTGTACTTGGCTCGAAGGAGCGAAAGTTATATAAAACGGGACACGGAACGCAATCGGTGTTCATT
>JAXCGZ010009706.1:12500-32500 GCA_037179515.1 Halocaridina rubra | reverse complement strand
TTAAGCTAGAGTGGACTTTCCCGAGGGCAAAACATGTTTGATAAGTATAGGTAAAGAATACAAGAGAAACCAGTAATGTAAATAGGATTATTATCCCATTTTAAGAAAATAAAGGCTGACTAGAGTGAAATATTAAAAAAAAAATCCATTTCTTTTCGTCATGAATGCTGTATAATAATAATAATAATAATAATAATAATAATAATAATAATAATAATAATAATAATAATAATAATAACTTCCATCGAGTCGCTACTGAGAGGAAAAGAGAAAAGAGAGTGAGAGCGACGTGTTCACTGATCCTTACCGAGAAATTTGTTAACTAGCACACCTCTACCCTCGGGCGGATTGCTGTTAACGAGGGGGTGGGTGTTGAAGGATGCAGACTGCAGAACCAAAAGGTGTAAAGAAATTACTATAGAATGCATTGTCTTATTTTTGGTGCTAGTTTTTCCCCCTTAGATTCTATGTACATGCAATGATTATTGCATATGGTAATTATAGGTTTAGTCGGAGGTGGCATGTTGTTTACTTTTTTACAAAGTTGTGGAGCATTTTGAGCATGTAAGTCAAACACATATTTCTCCCAGAACAAGCAGAGGTAGTATTTAGACAAACCCTGGGAAACAAATGTGTTGGATCATTACATGCAGTGAAATGGATCATCAGTGAGGAGTCATAGGCGACGCTTTAATACATTTTTTAATTCAGAAAAGCGTTTTCTGGTTATTGGTTAAAACCTAATGAATGGCAGAGGCAAGGGACAGTGATAGCAAAGAGCCCGACTATATACCTACCAAATAACCGGGGCCCAACTTCTCTCTCCAATCACGTGAACTCAGTGATCTCCAGGCAAGGGCTGAATAACAAGGTAGATCTATGGAAACTCATCGAATCCCTAATCAATTGACCTCTTTAATCGGTAACGACGTGACAGTGAAAGGAAATCCAACCCCTGGCTAGAATCGAAGTTGGGGGTCAATATATTATCAGCACCAAACACTACCGAATTATTCGTGTATAAATAGGACATCGTCAACATGAACTTGCTCATTTTTAAGTTCAAAATTACATAAAAAGATAACTTGGATGTACAAAGACATGGATGAGATTTAGGGAAATGTAACTGCAAAGATATTCGCGTTAATAGGGATTTGGATATAGTGAAGCAGTTGTACTAGATATCCTAGTTATCAAGAAGCTATCATTGGGCGGTGTTTTGTGATTTTGGTGTGCGTGGGTTTTGGATTTAGTTTTCTAAAGGGTACAGGGTGTTCAGGTTTTCTATATGAATGCTAAATATTGGGGAGTGAACTTCAGAATAGCTTAGACATATATATATATATATATATATATATATATATATATATATATATATATATATATATATATATATATATATATATATATATATATATATATATGTTTTGGAGATGCCTGGGCAGACGAATGGAAATCTTATTCATATAAAAACAGATACAGTCTTACATTGCCATAGTCTGTCATTAAACCATTAAAATTATAAATTCTTAAATCTGCTTGGAGCCTTAAGGGGTAACTCAAGTTGTCTACTATTGTGTTATGTTCTCATGAGCAGTATAATGTTCTAGTTGAACTTCCGGTTCCGGTTCCGGTTTTACGTCACGGACTCCCTTATTATGGTAGTATTCTGTATAAGCACATTTTATGTAAAAAAAAAAAAGCCTTCGTAAGTTATAAGTCCATATTAGTAGTACTTTTTTTTATATTAGTAATACGTATGAATTGCGTTAGAGTAAAAATATTTCTCACCTTTCTCACCATACGCCTGAGTAGATAGGTCTCTATCTGTCAGTCGGCTGACCATGTAAGAAGCTCGGGGGCCATTACATTATGGTCAGCCATGCGTTGCTTAAGCAAAGAGGTTTTCTTCCAGTGTCTTGCAAGGACTATCCTGGAAACCCTCCCTATTTTTCCGGGCTTGGGACAGGCACTGAGCTAAGCTGGCCTGCTTAACCCAGTGGTTGGGTTAGTATAACTGCATGAAAATGCGTAGAAAACCCGTATATACATGCGTGTCGTTGATTTACATGGCTTAAAAATTAGTCTCATCCTGTCTAGAAAATTTAGAGCCACCGAGCTCCTCTGCTATCCTCTATCTTTTTTTTTTTTTATAGAACTATGTCAGTAATTGATGCTATCATAGTACACTGTCTACCTCACTATATGGAGTCCATTGCACCTTAACCTAACCTGGTTAGGTTAGATAGTTGGGTTAGGTTAGGGTAGGGAAGAATAGACCATAGATAGAGTTAGACCCCATACTGCAATAGCATCCAGTAACCCTTGTTCACCTAAATATAACTCATTTGTAAGGTCACCTGAAAGAAAATCGTATTACAAATGTTTTTTTTTTTTCTGCGTGGACAGTGCATATTTCTTTTCTTTGTCGTAACTTTTAATACATACTTTGTATAGTTTATTAATTTAAAATTAATATTCTTGTAATTTTGTGGTTCATATTTTATTCACCTTTACCCGTCTAAGTTGCATACTTAGCACAACGTGCATGACATACATTGCAATAATTCACGTATGTAGTGTACTTCCAATTGCTTCACACCCAAGGTTGAGGTAAAGCTTTTGGATCTGTTGAAATATGAATTTTGACAGTTAATATGTATACAAACGCGAGGGTGATCATCCACTGTGTTAGAATTTCTCCATGGCTTTGACCAAGATGACAGGGAACGATCCTTTATAATATTGGCTGGGGGTAGGGGCTCCAGAATGTTAGAAGGTTCGTTTTTTTTCCCCTCTTTTTTTTTTCTTTTCTTTCTGTTGTAACAGTAGCTGAGAAATGATGTTGGATTACATCTGACGATATTCATTATTTCAGGGAATGTTATGCCAAGTATTAAGAAAAAAGGATCTTTCCCATATACATATAGGGAAATTGTCATTAAGGTATGCAGTATTTTGTTACTAGTTAAGTAGGTGTTATAATTAGAATAAACCATGGTTCCCAATAAGCATATTTGGCCCTCTCAGTTTATAGGAAAAAAATTTTAATCCCAAGACTGGTATATTTAGCTTTTCTGGACCCAAATGAAAATAAAACCTATATGATCCTCTAATTCCTATTGCATTTTAGAGCCACTTTATTAAAATTTGAAGTTATTATCGCGACCTTATTCAGTCATTATGTTGGAGTACTCTCCCAAATATAATTAGAGCCGTGATATTTTATCTTATCCTTCTCAAACCTTCTGTTAATATTGTTTTTTTTTTTCATATGGTTCATGTATATACAGGTAGACAGATATGTAACAAGTTTAATCCATGCTACATGGGCTTTAGTGTCGCAACTTTGCAACTGCGTATCGACCTATTTTCAGTTTATATCACAAATCTAGAAAACTAAATTCGATATTTTCATGTCTGGATCGACCTCTGTAATTTTTATTTCACAGTCTGTGAATGTACGTTAGTCTGTTTGTTACAAAGAACTTACTTTTGGAAGATATGATCTTGCATCGCTTAAATGGATGGTTTGAGTGTCATGCAAGCAAGCAACTGTTGCACATGATGCAAAATCTGTCGTGACTTACGGCGTTGTTGAGAGTTTTGAAGGTGAAAGGGTGGGGTAGGGTTGAAAACGACAAACAACAGTACTTTATGACTTAGAATTCCTTAATATATACGTCTGTTTGTCTATATATATATATATATATATATATATATATATATATATATATATATATATATATATATATATATATATATATATATACACAAGATATATGGAGGATTAGGCCCTGAGATGACCATAGATCCGCTTTTTGAAAGAAGATAGGTCATAATAATTAGGAAAGACAGAAGGAGGAAGAGAGTTCCAGAGTCTGGAGGAAGATGGGAAGAAGCAGTCGCTGCACCGACTAATCCGCGAGCTACAAACGGTGAAGACTCAGTTTAAAACTCCACAGCCTAAGAGCTGCTCCATGCATATTCAAGCAAGCACTCGTACACAAAGTACAGTTACTAAATATTTTTCGATTCATATAATTCAATTATTTTTACATTTTCTGCCTCTTCTGCTGCAAAAAAAAAAAAAATGAAAATCATGCTATATACCAAAAGACTGCTTAAGTAGGTCATCTCCGCAATTTCAACGCTTCATTGGCAGGTGATTTTATGATTTCCTGAGAGTACTTCATTGTATCACCACAAAATATTATAATAATATGGCGTTTCTCTTCAAGAGTCCTAGTGACTGGTTTTTAAAGTACTCGGAGTATACAACAAATGTTTTACTTCTGTACGCATATATTAAGATTTTATTTCTCTATTTAATGCCTACTTTGGTTTATCCGTTGTTAAAACAGTGTGATATTGGTAATGATGATCAAAATTATGGTAGGCCAACAGTTTCCTTTGTTAGCCCATTAAGCATCGTGAGTAGTAACGTAGACTATGGACTTAAACGTTCGCAGGTTTCTCTCTCTCTCTATTATATATATATATATATATATATATATATATATATATATATATATATATATATATATATATATATATATATATATATATATATATATATATATATATATATATATATATATATATGCGTTCCAAAACACAATTAAAACCATACAAAAATAAACTCACATTGTACCGTAGTAGACAAATTTACGTCTTTCGCTTGGAGAATACGAATATCGACAGACTCATTTGTTTACACGTGACATCACGAAAATATTTGGACAATGAATATTTATAACCCTTCAACCATGATACTTTGATGAATAGGGATGTCACTGCTATTATTATTATTATTATTATTATTGAAATGAAAAACAGCCACGCTTATATAGTTTCTTATTTTGCGTATACTGCTGCCTATTATTATTATTATTATTATTATAATTATTATTATTATTATTTTTATTATTATTATTATTATTATTATTATTATTATTATTAAAGTGCTAGTTGGTCCCATTACGTTGTATGGATATCAACGCTCCCTCTGAGTTTTCCTTCGGGAGCGTCGTTCCTTATTTAATGCTTTTGTCTTTTTATAAAAAAATAAAAAAATAAAATAAAAAAAAGGTCGCCAAGGGCTCCCGAGAGAAATTCTTTCCCTGTCTGTGATTACCTTGATGGATGGGAAACATAAAGATTGTAAATTACTGTAAAATGTTATCTCTGGAGTTGATGTTACTTGTGCGTATTTGTTGTAGTTTCTTGTTTGTCTGTTTAATTCGCTGGTGTTACTTCACAGGCTTAAGCATTTATAGCATTTTCGTTCTATTTAGGTGATATTAGTTAAATATTATCTTTTTTTTATTTCATGCTTTTGTTAGTTTATCTGATTGGAACATTTTCTTTTGAGTTATAATCTAGTTTTTTGGTGTGTGTGTGTTTTTTTTTTACAGGTTGCGTCTCCATTTCTAACTCTTGATGTTCATCTTCATTATGATGTAACTCTTAATGTTCTCTGTTTTTGTTGTTGGTAGTAGTCTTCTTCTTCTACGCTAAAGACTCAGAAAATTGGAGAAACGAGGAGAGAGGGCGCTGTACTCTCACTAGAAACTTCCTATATCATAATTTAGGCAATAATCAGAAATGTCTTCGAAAAGTTGACAACAACATCTTTCATTAATTCTCTTCTAGCCTTTAACTAGAATAGGCCATTGAGAATTTCATGTTTACAACGCATTAGATTTAAAACCTGATTTCTGTGAGTTGCTTCATTTTGTCATAATTACCTTGGAGGTGTTAACGGTACACTAAGCTTTCACTTGCTTTCTAAAACATGCAGTAACTAAGGCTCCCTCCTTTGGTATAGGACAATTTTACCACGTTGAAATCTGTTGCTTAGAATTACACTTTTAATCTGGAAAGTTAAGTTTAGCCTAAATAGACCCAAATCTCGAAGGATATATTTTCCTTACATGATAGTTTTGAATATATTATAGGTTATTCCTATATTGCATTAAAGGCATCTGGCGAACCATCTGTCATTATTATTATATATATTGCTCTTAAAGACAGGGTTAAATGTATGATTTCATTATAATGGAAACCTTTATTCCGTTTTTAATCACAGTTTCATATTTAAATTTCGTTCAGCCACCAAGAACAACGCAGATGTAAATAATAATAATAATAATAATAATAATAATAATAATAATAATAATAATAATAATAATAATAATAATAATAATAATAATAATATTATTATTATTATTATTATTATTTTTATTATTATTATTATTATTATTATTATTATTATTATTATTATTATTATTATTATATCAGCACAGCTTTTAAATAGTCAATAATATTAGTAATGAAAGGTTTGAACATGACACTATCTCCATAGCGTAGTTACGTATGTTTGATACTTTCTCGTCTTTTCCTAAGCTAGGCCAATGTTGTTCCCTTATCTCACTCTTGTGCCTATTAGACCTCAATACTGCTAAAATTACTGTGCAACAAGAGATACTGTGACTCATCACATTCATTAAGAAATATTTTTTTTATGATGATAATCATAATAATTTGAGGCACAAACACTGACGATGTTGACAGTGACAACCAAGCATTATCATTACTGCATATTTATAGTTTATGTTTATATGGTTGTTATTAATACATTAATCGTTGTTTTTATGATAAGTTATTGCAAGGCAACCACAAACTTTTGGTCACATAAGAAGTAGTATTTTAAGTTGGAAGTTTTTTTTTTTCCCTAAAGGGAGAATTTTATATAAATTCAATAATCAGTGTGTAGGCGATTGAGAGAAATAGTAAGGGTGAGGCCAACGGGAAAGATTTTGCAGGAATTTTCCTATCAAGAACAGAAGATAATCACAGGAAAAGATTGTGAGCTCTCCTATGATGTATATTACTCTTTTTATCTTTCATTCTCCCCTATCGCTTTACTTTTTTCTTTTTTACATTATTATTATTATATTTATTATTATTATTATTATTATTATTATTATTATTATTGTTATTATTATTATTATTATTAAGCAGCATTACATTCCTGACACCCCAAATTCGTGGCATACATAATAATCTTCCGCCATTGTTATGGAAATAGAAGTAATAACATAAGAAGTTATAAAATGCCGATTGTTTGCTGTATGTTGATATTTAGTTTTGATAACATCCAAGAGGGCTTTGTCAGGTCACACATTGTTTTGGAAAGGTCAGATAAATTCTTGAACTCTATACAATGAAGTCTGAGAGAATGGGAAATTAGATTTAGCAACGGAATATCGCTATTAGGTTTATCCAGCTTTTTGAATGAGAGATTGCCTCGATTTTTCTCTCTTGAAAGAGTGCCCCTTTTACAGTTCAATAACGAGAGGAAATTCAGAAAAAGGTTTTAATATCAAAGAATTTATATCCCGCTAGCGCTGAAGATTCGAACCTCGGTCTTTGACCTCTTAGTGGATGAGAGAGAGAGAGAGAGAGAGAGAGGAGGAAATGTCTTGTTGAAAAGCATATCATTGTCTCCTTTCCGAGGCGGAAATGTTAAGTGAAAGTTAAGCTCCGAAAAGTTTCCAAAACTAACACGGAACATTTCAAAATGTACACGAAAGGACGGGCGTCTTTTTACTTTAAATGGAAAATCGGTTTTTTTTTTCTTTATTGGCAATTTTTCCCATGTTTATATTGGGTCGCCGTTTCTCGCTACCCTCGTGGAGACTTAGTGTTGGTCTCGGCTAATGGTCAGATGTTTCTCCCAACACAAACCTTCACCGTTGATCTGGGCATGGGACCGGCTCTCCCCGTGGCTGAAATAAGGAAATTCTGTTAACATGATTACAATAATATCAACTTTAACAGTTTGTTTTGAGTAACACATCTAGTCTCTATTCGAATGGGGGTGTTCACAGGCAGCTTGGAGCTGGGTATTAAGACTGGATGCCCCTCCTACATCCCGTAGAGGGATCGCACTCGCAAATGTTAGGATTGTTACTTCCCAACTTCCGCACTCCACCGCTGAACCACCGCAGCCCTAATAATAATAATAATAATAATAATAATAATAATAATAATAATAATAATAATAATAATAATAATAATAGTAGTAGTAGTAGTAGTAGTAGTAGTAGTAGTAGTAGTAGTAGTAGTAGTAGTAGTTGCAATGAATTTGTTCATTCATCTAGTTAGTCTTGAGTGTTGAGGAGGAGAATTAAATGTGAACGCTGACCACTTGTGGGTTGGGGAGGGAGGTTAAATGGAGCAATATAAGCAGTAGTGCATCTCTGTCTGTGTAATATCAATAGATGTTCCAGTTCCCTTCTTATACAACCTCTTTGACTCAATGGACTAAGCTGTGGATTTCAAGTCTAAAGGTTCCGGGTTCGATTATCGACAAGGAGGTAGATTATTCGAAGACAATAGTAGTAGTAGTAGTAGTAGTAATTAAGATGATTGAAAAGAACGTGATCGTGATTTTTAAAGTTATTTATAATGTGTCAAGAGATATCCGGATCGATCTACGCTGTTCAGCCATTATTTTTTTACTTCCTTTATTCTTAACATTAATTTAGAATATTATTAGGAATACATTAAGATACATGAATTTGCATAAGGAAGAATTACGATCATAAAAGTTCCACATATGTCACTGTACTCTGATGTTATTACCACAATTAGCGAGAATGACGTTGATATATTTTACTATATTAAGAAATTTTTGTACACCTTCTAACTTGTTCTACTTGATTCTGCCGTAATCTTAGTTTTGGATTATGTATTTTGAGATTCGGTGACTTTAATAATAATAATAATAATAATAATAATAATAATAATAATAATAATAATAACAATAATAATAATAATAATAATAATAATTTGGTGACTGAATTCGTTAGGGTGTGTGAAAGAAGGAAGTTGCTGGTGAATATTGGTAAAACTAAAGTCATGAGATGCGCGAGGAGTGTTAGTGTTGGCAGACTGAATGTAGGAGTGAATGGGGAATTGCTTCAAGAAGTTGAGAGTTTTTAAGCATCTATGGTCGCATATATCAAGAAGTGGACGAGTATATGCGAAGGTAATTCATAGAGTGAAGGAAGCAGATAAATTTCTAGGTGGGTTGAAAAATATAATGAGAAGTAGGTACTTGGGAATGAATTTAAAGAGAAGGAAATATGAAGGTGTGATTGTGCCGACAGCATTGTATGGAGCAGAGACTTGGATTACAAGGGAGGATGAAAGGAACAAGTTAAATGTAATGGAGATGAGGTGTTTAAGTACGATTGGTGTTTCTAGAAGAGATAGAGTAAGAAATGAGGATGTGAGGTAGAGAATGCGTGTTGAAAGGAAGCTGTCGGATTGGTTACATCAGAGAGTACTGAGTTGGTTTGGACACATGGCCAGGATGAGTGATGAACGAGTTGCGAAGAGAGTGTGGAGTGCAGAAGTGATTGGAGTTAGGCCAAGAGGAAGACCTAAAAAGAGATGGATGGATTGCTTAAAATTGGCATTGAATGAACATGGAATGTCAGCGGAGGAAGTAAAAGAGCGTGCAAGAGGTAGGAATGAGTGGAGGAAGAATGTGTATAGTTGACATGGGCCGAAGGGATTTCTCACACCTGGTAGCTCAGTGAACTGTGACGGATGGGTGTGAGAGGAGTTGCCTCATTGAAAATATCTTAGCTTACCTAGCTTGTGGGTGGCCCAAACAGGGCAGAATTGGGGGAATGTGGCAAGTCTTTATCTCCAAGGAGCTAAAGAGAATAGGTGAGATATGTGTGGACCACAGTGAATATGTGTTTTTTGGCTCAGCCACCCCTTTACAAGGGGAATAAAATCATGTATATGTATGTATATAATAGTAATTATTTATATATATATATATATATATATATATATATATATATATATATATATATATATATATATATATATATATATATATGTATGTATGTATGTATATATATATATATATATATATATATATATATATATATATATATATATATATATATATATATATATATATATATATATATATATATATGTGTGTGTGTGTGTGTGTGTGTGTGTGTGTGTGTGTGTGTGTGTGTGTGTGTGTGTGTGTGTGTGTGTGTGTGTGTGCGTGTGTGTGATAAGGAAGCCCAGCAGTGAAACAACACTTTTTTTTTTTATGATTGTGACACCAAGACGGGTAAAAAAGGTAAATATATCTAACCTAATCGGGCCTGGGCACGAAGGAAACATATAGAGAAACAGAGATAGGGAGTAATGTGACTTGTCAGATGTGAAGGGATAAGAAGACATTTGTAACGAATATCCAAGAATATTCGGTATTAATGTAGGCATAGAAAGAGAACTGTAACTGAAGGAAGACTTAACATCGAACTGTCCTGGACAGTCTTACATAGAAAATAACACTATATTTTGGGTCCTAACTGAACCCCTTCTCATCAAGCACAAGTGTGCTTGAGAAGGGGTCCAGTTAGGACCCGAAATATAGTGTTATTTTCTATGTATTGTTTCACTGATGAGCTTCCTTACCTTTTTATGATGTATGCTAAGTTTATGCTTACTTATATATCTAATCTATCTATCTATCTATCTATCTATCTATCTATCTATCTCTCTCTCTCTCTCTCTCTCTCTCTCTCTCTCTCTCTCTCTCTCTATATATATATATATATATATATATATATATATATATATATATATATATATATATATATATATATATATATATATATATATATATATATATATATATATATATATATATATATAATGAGGTAATATCAATTATGAGTTCAGATCAGTACAAGGATAATATTCACGAATTAATGTTAGAAATGTTGTACAATTAGCCACGTAGTTTGAGAGATTTTCGTCATAATTAAGGGACTCTTAGGCTAATGCTAAGTTTCCTAAAATACACAGAAACAGGAGAGAGGGATTGATGAATTTGAAACGACTACGAGATTTATAAATCGAGAAAACCTAAATTAGATTCCAGGTAGGAAGAAAACAGTTTTATAGAAAACATCTATCGGAGAGAAATATTGCTGTCTCTCAAGTTTCAGACGAGTTCCAAATCAGAGGAATAAAATGATCTCATGTTATCAAAGTACACCGGTGTGGTGTGATTTGTCGTTATCTTAAAAACAATCGTTAGGCTTGCAATTTATTTTAATATCATTCGAAATATCACATGTAATAAGCCTACAGTTCATTATCCAACAGTACCGCAGTAGAATGCTTGCTCACTTGAATGCAGTCAAATCGTATATGCAAATAAATTTTGAAAAAATATTTCAGAAAACTCAAATTGTATTTAATAAAAAAAAAATAAGAGAACTGTTTAGAAACCAAACGGAGTTTACTGAAATATAGTATAGTGCTTTTAAGTCACGCTGAATATTTAGCAAGAGAAGATGAACACGATTTGTAAACTAATAAAAATACATTTCTCTTATAGAGTAGTATGTATGCTTGGAGATTATTAGATTATAACAAATTCGCTAAAGCGAAGTTGTGGTTTTGTGATTTGAAATGGATGGGCTTATAAGTGTCAATTCTAGCGATTACATAAATATTCGTTGCTTAATACATTTACATATTTTTAAGTAATAATAATTTTAATTTTGTAATATAATATTACGCCGATATATCAAATTCATTTTTTGAAGGGAAGGATCAGGTAATCCTTAATTGGAGGTGGAGAATAAATTATCATTTATGAAAAAAAAAAGAAAAGTCGCGCATTTTTTTTTCCAAACTTGATACTTCATATGAGTTCAGCGTTATCAGGCTCACGTTGTCAACAGAGAACAACACAGTCATATGAAATTGAATATCCATAAATTTCTGTATATTCACTTACTTCTCTTAGTATGTAATTTCTTACCATTGAGGAAGTAATATACACAACATGACACGGTGATCAGCATGAGAAGTGAAAGGAGAGTGTGGTTGTAAGTTATTAAATCAACAAAATCTGTTAGGCTCGTGGTAATTTGTTGAAGTGACAAATTGTACAACTAGCCTAACTGTTAACCATTTAACCGACTTACTATTGTTACTTTTAAATTCGACTGTATTCAGATATAATGTAATTACAAGTTACAAGAAATACTATAACCACGCTGTAACCTTACTCGAAAAATTAAGTTTAAACCAGCTAACGTTAGTGACAAGGTGGATTGAATCTTCATTCCATATGAGACCAGGTGACTCCACAACAGTTTGAAAATGAAGGACCTGTCACACGTTCCACTGAATAGAAACATGTAAAACTTTCCCACCAATTTGGAAACTTTCGCTTTCGCGGCGCGCTCCTACCTTGAAGATGTCATATGTGAATTAGTCTTTCTCTATCTTTCTCCTCCCATTTTTTGTCTTTGTTCTGCATACGTCTCTTCCTTTTTTCATAAGTCAAGCCTCGCGGCTTTTTCTTCCTGTCAGCTCTCGTCGGCAGCATCTACTACATCTGGCATTACTGCGGCTTGCATTTTTTTTTTTAATGTGTGAGACCTGTGAGGGTCTCCATGTCACACACAAAAAAAGTTATATAGAATTTGTAAATTGTCTGTTAGCGACATGTCTGGGATTTTCTTTATCCTCATTGTAGCTACTATTATTACAGTCTCATTAAGCAATGTTTGTGATAACAATTTTGTCAATTCTTAATTGCAATCAGTACCATAAATGAATAAATGACGGTTGAAAAAAAAATTGCATGGAAATAGGCCTACATTACTGGTAGCAGATTCTTTAATACGTTTGATCTAACATTACAAAACATTCTTTTTTATTTTCTTTCTTAATGGTGTTGAACAGAGCAAGCACTTAAAAATAAATCTTTAGATTTACTTAATACATTATGTACCTAAGTAAAGATAAGACACCAAGCTAATACGGATTATATCAGATGTGGGACGAGTAATAGTAGCTATAAGGAAGTCTGCAATCTAAAAATTACCCGTTTCTTGTTATCTGGCCACCTGGTAGGATCAGTGTGCTATAACGAGAGTATCGCAATTGTCACACAGCTGTATGTTGCTTTATTATTTTTTTCTGTCATTTCTAATTTTGTTCTTCTGTAGCATGGAAATTGTGAAGGATGTAGTTACTAATTTCTGTTATGTAACCCTCGGTCATTAGCTTGCATTTGCCATATACAAGAACTGTGATTCCCTTGTAAGGGGGTGGCGGAGTCGAAGTACACACTCATTCCCTTGTGGTTCACAAAGTGGTAAAATATCCATCTGTCTTTTCACAAGCATTTTACAAATATTGGAGCATTTAGAGCCCGATGGCTAGGAATTGAGTTTGAGGTTTCCTGTCCGAGCCCCCCCCCCCCTTTATGGTCTGACTCTTTAATTCCCCCAGTCCCATCGCTCCTTACGATGATAGCTTGTTCTCATTTTCATATTTAAGTGTGGGAGCAAAGCTAGGTTTTTGGATAAGCAGTGTCCTCATACCATTGAATTTTCGGAATACTGTTAACTGTTACCACGTTCCTCTACACTACTACTTGTCAATTTTAATTTTACTGTAAAAATAAATAAATAGAAATGTGACAAGGGAAAATACTCATTTAAAGTCTGTTTTTGAAGGGTTATTAATTATCTGCTTACAACATCCTGAGTGAATCGATATGAATTCATTTGATTGTACTCGTCCTAGCAATCTCTCTCTCTCTCTCTCTCTCTCTCTCTCTCTCTCTCTCTCTCTCTCTCTCTCTCTTAAATGTTTTACTAAGTTTCCCTCTTCGGCTTCTCTTGTCACCTGTACTTAAATGACCAGTGCCATATGCCGAACTTCGTTACACTTTCTCCATTGTTAACAAAGCATCTGTTATGAACGTTGGTGTGTACATGCCGAGGAACTGTTAAAGAAATTTCCGAAAGTTTTATTAAATAAGCACACTGGTTTCCACTGGCATAATTTTTGTCTTTCATGTAAGCATGAAATATGCACGAATAAGCCAGTAAAGAACCTTAGTCTATAACGTTTAATTTTAATGTCGGTAGCTTTTGGATTACCAAGTTAGTGTTTATATAAGGAAAAAGTAATTGATAATCAAATATCGAAGAGGGAAAAATATAGTTAATTTCAGCATATTTTATTTTTTATAGTATAGTCGAATGTATCCAACATATATTTAATCGGAATATATTTTGAATGTTTCACATACTGGCTACTCAAAGAAGACGAGATTTTCGTAGCAGGAATCTTATTGTTTTCAGTTTTGGTGTAATTTCCTAATCAAAATTGACAAATCTTTAGCACGAGTAAAACTTTTTGTGTTAGCTGAGTGTCACTGAACCATATTTTCCTTGGTTCACGCGTGCGTCTCCAGCAAAACAAAAACAATCCGTTGTTGTTTTTTTTTTTTTTTGCTCGTGCAAGTAATGAAAGCAGGTGCTTTTACTTCGACAATGCAAAGATTATCTTACCACGCTTTCTCTAAAACAACTTGAGAAAAATGACATTTCTCCCAGACTAATTTCCGTTTATTTTTATCTTAGAGCCATTTTTTTTATTACTGTTTATTTAAAAATTTGGAAGTTTGATTTCATTGCATTATTATTTTTTTGGTCAGTAAGCTTTCTTTAATTTCTATAAGTAAATTTTTATATTAATTTATATTTTTATTGCTTTTCAAATCTTTTCGTATAGATATAAAAGGAAAAATATCGATGTTAAAATTTTTTTTTCAGTCTCATAATTATAATTATCATTATGCACACACTATATATATATATATATATATATATATATATATATATATATATATATATATATATATATATATATATATATATATATATATATATATATATATATATATATATATATATATATATATATATATATATACACGGTATGCCAACAAGCATACTATGGAGGGTGTGCCACTTTTCATTCTATCAGCGAGGTTAAGCCCCTTTGGGCCTAGTCAGTACTTGGATGGGTGTCCATCGGGGAATTCCAGATGCTGTTGACATGCTCACCCCCCCATATATATATATATATATATATATATATATATATATATATATATATATATATATATATATATATATATATATATATATATATATATATATATATGTGTGTGTAATTACCTAATTGTGATTACGGGAAAGAGCCCAAAGCTCGTATCTTCCCGTCTCCTGATCGGTTCCATTTTCTACTTAGTGATACTTGTGTGTGTGTGTGTTCTATGTGAATGTGTTTGTGAATTTATATTGTGTGAATTTTCAACAAGCTGATATGTTGCTTCACTGATACCAACAACAAACAAATTAAACACTCTTTCTATCTTTGTCACTATTTTTCATATTATAAACTAATTTTTAGATCGATTAATTAATGCATATTTTAACAGAAGTCTTAACTCCATACTTTAAGAATGTTGCTTATGATTTATTTTAGATTAAATCTCACCCGAGCTTCAGTATAAACGCACTAAAGATTATGATTTTTTTTTTTTTTTATATCAGATTTGTTACAAAGTGTAAGAAGTGATTAAGACCAGTTTTATTAGGGCATTATTTTAACAGGAGTCGGTTACCTTTTGACGTAACTGGTGTCGCATTGACACCATAGCTAGTAATTGCACCGTAAAGATAGTTTTATGCGTAGATGAGAGACATACCTCGCCCATAAGCAGAAGAATGAGTGGCTGGCTAGATATGCATAATTTATTATTTATATAACTATGTGATAATCATGTGTATATTGTCATTCATATCCATGATTTTATTTTTAGATCTCCTTAAGTAGTCTCATTATTGTTCATTAGCAAGCGTATCACGTTATTTTTGATTATTGATATAGATAGATAGATTAATATATAGCCTTCCTGTTGGAATATAGCTATTGTAATTGTTATTAAATATGTAACGTTGCCCCAATTTTCTAAATTATGATGTAGCGAAATAAGGTAAAGAAGTCTTTCAGTCCATCTTGTACTTTACCAATGTAATATATATATATATATATATATATATATATATATATATATATATATATATATATATATATATATATATATATATATTATATAATATTATATTATATTATATTATATTATATTAGTCGTTATCCTTGCGTGTTGGTGAATGCAATATTCCATCGCCACCTCTTTCTGATGGAGAGTTCTGAGAAATAGACAGCCCACTCACAAACAATGGGATCTGGACTGCACGCACACACACAAGCTTTTAAATGAGTGATTGTGCAGTGCTCATCAACTTTTTTTTAAAACATTACTAAATAGTGACTCCAATAGTTTTCGTGATTTTTTTTAAATTTATTTTAAATACTTTTTTAAATTCTTCCAGTGTGTGCATACCTTGGGATCAGCAGCATCTTGTTTGCAGCCTCAAAGTAGAGAGACTTCGAGCCTTTATTTTAAGTGGGTTTTATCTTTATTGTAACTTAGCATATACGTGTTCTTTACTGATATGATTGCATAGTTGCATATCGTGCCTAGATGATTAATATAGATTTACAGCTTTTGGTAAATGTAATATACTATATTTAGTATATATGTAGGCTTTTGTGATTCTTATATAGGTCATATTTCAAAATGTATTGCAATCTGTAAAGAACTAGTATTTCTGTATTAAGCTCGTGCAATATTCTATTTTAAATATTAACTCTGCTTCCTCTAAGAATTTGTCAACAACATAGCTAAAATGACCCCAAAGAGATACAGTGGTAGCGCGGGATTAAGCACTCGACAAAGCCGTGTTCGAGCCCACCCCTGGGCGTTAGGAATGTCATCCAATTTTGATTCACATCTCCAACCTGTCTGTGGCCACCCCCATGATGAGGGTTAATAGTGACCCATTAAATGGCAAATATCAACTATTTAGTTCTACGCACCAGCTTATAAGCAGAAACTACGATGCTTGAAGTACAAAGAATATGATAAGCAAAGAAAAAATGGCGAGTGTGTGAAGTGATTTGCATGAAGAATGAAGGTGGAGAGAGAGAGAGAGAGAGAGAGAGAGAGAGAGAGAGAGAGAGAGAGAGAGAGAGAGAGAGCTGACATCATTCTATGGTCAATAATGCTGGCCAGAAGTGAGAGGAAAAATAGCTAACGTTCTAGAGATAGGTTTATGGACAACGGAAAACCTGGCGGAAATCGGAGAATGTAGGTGTAAAAAAGAAGAAGAAAAAAAAAGGTAAATAATGAGGTATAGAACTTCTTCTTCTTCTTCTTTCTCTATTTCTTTCTTCTTTCTTTTTTATCGTCTTCTCTTCTTTTTCTTTTTCCATTTCCTCTGTCTTATGGGTGTTGATCGTATCGTTGCCTACCAGTGTCGTATAGGTATTCTCTATCAGTGTGGTATTATATATCGTAGCCGGCGGTATAGCACTGGTGTAATTGTAGTCGTTATCCACTGTTGCATATTTAAATCTCACTTGTGCAAGGAAATTATAGATATGCGAAGATACTTAACACTTAATTTATTTAGACGTTACATTGTTCCTCTAAGCCTCAATGCCCTCGTCCCCTGAACGTAATGTTATCTGTATGGGTGCCAACAATACGCTGACTCTTCCGCTCGTGGAATGACCCTTTTTATAACCTCGGGTCATTCAAACTTACAAAGAGATGGCGGGCATCGTTCTTTATCGTGCCTCCACCAATTTAGAGAGGGGAGGGGGAGCAAACTATAACTTATGGTATGGGGGTGCCTAAAGAACGCCAGTTTGGTCACCAATTCTGGCTTGGTACTAAGAACAGAGGAAACCACGTGAGATCTCTAGCTTGCACATGGGAAACTCATGGGCGTTATCTATACGTCACCTTCTTCTTCTTCTTCTTCTTCTTCTTCTTCTTCTTCTTCTTCTTCTTCTATTTCTTTCTTTCTTTCTTTCTTTCTTTCTTTCTTTCTTTCTTTCTTCCTTCTTCTTCTTCTTCTTCTTCTTCTTCTTCTTCTTCTTCTTCTTCTTCTTCTTCTAACCTGCTGGCTAGTACAGTGGTAACGCGCTGGCCTCGCATTCACGAGGTCGAAAGATCGGTTCCCGTCCAAGACCGAGAGTTTAAACTGTTTACTGGCAGGAACTGCTGTGGTTGGACACCACAGTGGGTGGTTGGGGCTTGCCCTGACTGACGAATACCCATTGTATTGAAATGGAAATGAAGGTTTATTATTATTATTATTATTATTATTATTATTATTATTATTATTATTATTATTATTATTATTATTATTATTATTATTATTATTATTATTATTATTATTATTCTTTTGTCGACAGCTTTCATATTTCCGTAAGGGGTCTATATTTCTGGTCTCTTTATAGACTGAATTTTGGATTTACATCAGTATTTTTAAAACCCAACACCAACCCTGTCCATTGATCGTGGCTTGGGACCAGCAATGAGTTAGAATGGCTTGTTCTCCCAGTAGCTGGATTAGCATGTGTCATAGAATAATATAGATATAAAAAGGAAAGTGAGTGGGTTGTAGAATAGTGATGGTAAAAATGATAAACTAATGTTTAGAAGACATAACCCTCTCTATTGATCTGGGCTTGGGACCGGTACCGAGTTGAACTAGTTATCTCCCCCAGTAGCTAGATTAAAAAGAAAGAAAATTGGTTATAATCTAATATTCATAATGATGGTAAAAATAATGCAATCATGCTTACAATGGTCAGTAAAATTTCTAGCAATAAAAATATTTGCAATAATAGAACAGAAATGTTTACAATTGTACAAGAAAAATTTTGTACAATGATAAACGAGACTGAAACTGACAACAAATTAGTTGCGTGTGTTATAGGGATTTGTAAGCCAGAAAAATATTGCGAGGAAGAAGAGGAGGAGGAGGAGGAGGAGGAAGCAAAAGAATGAATGCTCCTGTCGTGAGTGATAAACATTCACAATCTATGATGATGAGACATTTCCTGCTGCAAAATTTTCCCATTACAAAAATGATTAAGTTAAAATTTTATTTTCTTATAATATGTTCCGAATTACAAAACTAATCCAGTTGGACATCATTGCTCACAAAATGCAACTTAAAACAAGAACAGTGCAGTAGGATATTTTGTGCTGGTAATTTTTTATTTTTTTGGCTATATTGCGATATATTATATTGAACTCTGGCAGAGTATGTGAAGCCCCTTTTAACCATAAGGAAAAGTCTTAAAATTCACGAACTGATAATTAATGACATATGACAGCAATATACTTATCAGTGCTTTTTTTAGCGTATTAGGTATATTTTATAAACTTTATAGATACTACTGATCTTTGGTGTTCATACTACAACAATTTGTGTCGATTTTGAAAACAGAAAAAAATTAATTTGAAGATAACGAAACGGAATAGATCTTTTATAGTAGAAATTAATGATAATTTTTAATGTACATCTCATCTGTGACCGATATTAAGACCGTTATATTCATTATTGATTCGCCTCTGTAAATACCATGAATTAGTTTTTACTTTCACTAAATTAAACATGAATATGTGATTAACAACAAGAAAAATAAAGACGGTACCATGAAAATGAATATTTAAATACCTTTCTGTGTATAACATTCTCATTGATAAGTTTGTTGGAACTTTCAGTACAGTTATGTGACTAAAACATATATAGTTTTATAGACAAAATTTACATGATTATATCGGGTTGCTGTTTCTCACTATCTCCTTCGAAATTAGCATCTTTTATTTAGCTTTATGTTTTAAAAACGGATGCATACAAACCTTTCCACTGATCTGGTCTGGATACTGGAATCTAGTTGAACAGGCTTGCTCCCCTGTGACTGGAATATTAAATAACATATTAATGATATTTAGAACTTACAAAGAGACACTTTGATAACAGATATGCAGGCAGTGAGTCTATGTCATATGACTAGAAAATTCTAGCAACCTTTGGCTGAAACGAAATTATATTACAACTAAGAGATATCCAACGTTCTTGTAATGAATTCCTACTCATAAAAAATGAGAGAGAATGCATTCAATGAATCAGTGTCTC
>JAXCGZ010009706.1:0-2500 GCA_037179515.1 Halocaridina rubra | reverse complement strand
AAATAGGTCAAGAGTGTTTGCAGCATGTTCGTGACGATCAGGAACGTGAGTAGGATGTTTGATAATTTGCTCGAGATCATCAGTAATAGAGAAAGCAAGGGCCTTGCTTCCTCCAACATCAGTGTGAGAAGAATGAAGCCACTCACTGTGGTGTACATTGAAGTCTCCAATGTAGAGAACTTTGGCATGTGGGTGAGAAGATAGAAAAAGGAAAGAGCCCCGAGCTCGTAACTTCCCTTCTCCTGATCGGTTCCATTTTGTACTTAGTGATACTTATCATACTTGTCTTTAAAACTATTGATTGAATTAGAGTTACCTACCTCCTCGCTTAGCGAATTCCAATTATCAACTACTCTTACATTAAAAAGTTCTTCCTTACATCCTGCAAAGAAGTTTCTTACAAAGCTTCAAACTATGACCTCTATTCTAGTGCCAGCCATATCAAAATATTGATCCCTTTCCACTCTATCATAACCATGAAGGAATTTAAAGACTGTCACCATATTCCCCCTCAATCTTCTAGCTGCGAGTGATGGGAAGTCTAATTCCCTCAGCATCTCATCATAACTGAAATTGCATATTTCTGGCACTAGTTTCCTGGCATGTCTTTGAACTTTTTTCAGCTTAACTATGTGTTTTTTCAAGTGCTGATTCTAAGAGGGGGCTGCATATTCAAGTTTTGGCCTCAAATAGGTCACATAAATATTTTTGAACATTTCCTTGTCCATGTGCCTAAAGGCTACCCTTACATTTGCTAAGAAAGCATATTCTGCCCTTATTATGCCTTTTATATGCATTTCTAGAGACAAATTGGTCAGCATGTTTACTCCTAGATCTCTCTCATTCTCTGTCTTTTGAAGTTGTACTCCTGCCACTGAGAAGTCAAGCTTGTGCCTTCTTGCACTTGTACTCATTCTCATTACCTTACATTTTGAAGTATTGAATTTCATTAGCCAGTTTTCTGACCACTCATTCAGACTATTTAGATCTTCCTGAAGTTCTCTACCATTGTTCTCATTTCTTACTTTCTTCACAATCTTTGCATCATCTACAGACATATTAATTAATGAATTTACCGACTCTGGTAGGTCAATTACATATACAAGGAACAAAAGTGGCCCTAAAACTGAACCCTGTGGAACTCCACTACTAACTCTTCTCCATTCAGACAATGAGTGTCTTACTCTAACCCTCTGTCCCCTTCCTTCTAAGTATGTTTTTATCTATTTCAAGACATTTCCACCTATACTAGCCATTGCTCGCGGCTTCTTAATAAGTCTCCCATGAGGGACGGTGTCAAATGCTTTCTGGAAGTCTAGGATATGCAATCTGCCCAGTCCTCTCTTTCCAGTAAAATTTGGCTTACCTCATCATAAAATTCTAATAAGTTTGTTACTGTTGATCTACATTCTCTGAAGCCATGTTGTCTCGCTGACAAAAAGTTGAAGGATTCCAAGTGAAGAGAGATATGTTTCCTTAGTAGTTTCTCCATAACTTTGCAAGCTATGCTGGTCAAGGAAACTGGTCTGTTGTTTAGAGCCGTATCCCTCCTTCCCATTTTGAAGATAGGTATTACGTTCGCTTGTTTCCAGCAACTTGGAATCTCCCCTGACTACAATGACTTTTTAAATATGATACTTAGTGCCACTGACATTGAGTTTGCACATTTTTGAAGTATATGAGGGGATATATCATCAGGACCTGTAGCTTTAAGGACATCTAACTCCATCAACGCTATGCATACCTCTGTGGTTGAAAGGATGATGTTCTCTAATACTGGCCCATGAGGTTCTATCTCTGCAATCTGAGGGGGTGGGGTATTTTCTACTGTAAATACTGACTTAAACTCCTCGTTCAATTCCTTGCAGATCTCTTCATCCGTCTCAGTGATGCTTCCATCCACTCTCTTAAGTTTTAAAACCTTTTCCCTTACCTTCAGTTTTCCTCTGATAAAGCTGTGGAAAAGTTTGGGACTTTCTTTAGCCTTCCTAGAGATGCCCCTCTCATAGTCTCTCTCTGCCTCTCTTCTTTTACTTAGGTAATCATTTCTTGCTCTTATATAGGTCTGCCAGGCATTTATGTTTTTTCTCCTCCTATGCCTTTTCCAGCATTTGTCTCTCCACTCCTTAGCTCTTTTACACTCATTATTGAACCATTTCTCTCTGGCATGAATTACACCTACTTTGGAGACATGTATGCAGCAATCTACTATCTTCCCATATTTCTCACAAAATATGTCGTACATTTATTGTGCAGATTTGTTGTAAAATATGATCCTCCAGTCATTGACAGGAAAAAGCTCATTTATTTTGATGTAATCTCCTTTCGAATAGTTCCTTCTCGTGTCCTCAGTGCCTCTACTCTCAGGCAGAGCATCTTCAATGATATACTCCATCAACAACACACAGTGGCCACTTTTTCCAATTGGTGGTTTATACTCAATTTCTTCAATATCCAACACGTTATCTGTGAATACTATGTTGTGTTGTTTGAGGTTAAA
>JAXCGZ010009705.1:75000-85000 GCA_037179515.1 Halocaridina rubra | reverse complement strand
AACAACAAGGTCCAAAAAGATAAGAAAAAACAAAAGCAGTCTATTTTTACCAATGATTTGCATGTATAACCGATGCACAAAACTCCCTTTAATGAAATCTGAAAGACTCGAATCCTCTAATTGACTACATGTGTCACAGTTTCTGACGTGTATAATTCTACCAAACAGTAATTTGATCCCCTTGTCAAGTATCATAACATGTGCAAATGATAGACTATTCTATATATACCCGGTGTGTTAGTGTGTCTTGTGTCTATCTATCTATCTATCTATCTATCTATCTATCTATCTATATATATATATATATATATATATATATATATATATATATATATATATATATATATATATATATATATATATATATATATGAGAAGTTCTCTCTATACACTCTTCAATGGAGATATTTGAGGTTTAGTGTTTGAGAATTGTGTAAATTATGCAACCCTATCTTACGCTACACCCATATATATATATATATATATATATATATATATATATATATATATATATATATATATATATATATATATATATATATATATATATATATATATATATATATATATATATATATATATAGTGTGTGTGTTTGTGTGTGCGTGTGTAAATTTATAAAATTTTTACCTCCACTCTTGCTGTTACATAGGCTCTTTTTCTCACATACTTCTGCATGACGTAGCAATACCATGAGGATAAATAGATTTATTACGTGCTTGCACTGTGTGTGTGTGTGTGTGTGTGTGTGTGTATGTGTGTGTGTGTGTGAGAGAGAGAGAGAGAGAGAGAGAGAGAGAGAGAGAGAGAGAGAGAGAGAGAGAGAGAGAGAGAGAGAGAGAGAGAGAGAGAGAGAGCTTGTGAGTTTTTTCAACAACATACTTCAATGACTTCAGACTGCATTCTTCCATCTATCAAACATGATTTTCACGTTAATGTGTACGTTTGAATGCAGAGGCACTGGCCCAGAAATGCCACCCCGAGAAGTGCTATCAATATTTAATTGCAATACCAACACTAGGACTAGCAATCATATCGATCAACATACTTTCTACTTAAGAACTGGAGAAAAACAGATTTGCGAAAGATCTAGAACAGCTTTTAAAAGAATCTGTCATTTAAGCCCTTTAGCTATTTTTGCATTATTAAATTTATATCTGGTTAGGTTAGGTTGACATATTTAAAGAGAAAATGAGAAATAAAGAATAACCAGATAGATAGATAGATAGATAGATAGATAGATAGATAGATAGATGTAAATAAAAGTAATTTTGTGGATCAAGTCAAGAGACTCCCGCACACTACCACTGAAGTGCCGCAGCCTCAAAGTATATATATTTTAAGCTATGCAAATTATACAGTGACAATAAAAACAATAAAAACAATTATTTAGTAAAAAAATTCTTGAATATTGATGAAAAAAAAAAACAAGCTCCTCTCGAATGCTGCAAAATTCAATTGAATGTATATATTTTTTATTTGAAAAACAACGATTGAATAATTACATACTGTGAATGGAGACGAAATATCTATGATTAAATTCAATAACAACGTAAACAAAGAGGTCTGAATTTTTGCTTACTCATTTCCGTCCTCGTAAGAATAAAGAAAAAATACTTATTGCAGTGTATATATTACCAAAGCAAAAATAAATAATGGCAATACAAGAGAGAGAGAGAGAGAGAGAGAGAGAGAGAGAGAGAGAGAGAGAGAGAGAGAGAGAGAGAGAGAATTTTATCTGTATTTCACTCCAACAAACATCGAAAAAAGCAAATGACTCGTTTGAAAAGTTGTGCAATTCTGTGACCCACCCTCACATCTTACACCGGAAATTTCAAGCTTTAGAGGCGGAAATCTCATTACATGTAAATGGGATCGTCGACCAGCGCGCCTTGAAGTCTTCCAACGTGGTGACTGGGGGATGGGGATATTTGGGGTGGGGGTTTGGAAATGACTTGCAGTTGGGGATTACTACTACTACTACTACTACCACCACCACGACCATCACAGTATTATCTTTTTCTTTCTTGTATTTTTTTTTATTTCTTTTGCGTCTCTTTAACTCTTTCTTGTTTTCTTCTTTTCGTGTTTTAGTTTTATCTTGAGTATAAAAAGGTAAGTCACATAAAATCGAAAATACACTTAATTTACCAATATGAAAATACTAAAGATATAAGAACATATTCCAAACATATCTTCAAAGGGTCATTGTATCGGGGTTAAGCCAAAGTCATGCATTTAGATAACCCCCCATTCGCAGCTTCCCCACGAAAAGGTGATTACCCCCCTACCATAAGCCTCTCCATTGTAATTATGCAGTCCCGAAGGGGGAGGGACGCAAAAAGGGAGAGGGAGAAAGAAAGGAAAAGAGGGAGAGAGGGAAAAATTAAAATGTTCATTATCACTCACGTGTTTCGTAATCATGGCTTTATTGGAATTCGGACTATGTTTACACATGGCTGGTGGGACGACCTTGTCAAGTGGGCATTTTCTTCGCTCGCCATTTCAAACTTCCTCTGGGCATCTCTTGTGATTTTTGTTTTTTTGCTTTATGGTGTCTTGCTTCTCTGCGTGGGTATACTTAAAAGAACTAAATAGAAGTCTATATATATTAGTTATTCGTAATTTATTTATGAAAAGTCATAGGAACGCCATCCTGCTTGACTGCTTTCCCAATAAAGAGTTGACAGACGTACGATTAACTACTCCTTTACTAGGGTGTCTCTCAAGTATCTTACATTTAAAAAGAAAATTGCTTTTTTTCTTATCATGGGACAGATCTATGGGCATCAATTGACTCGCCTTCCGTTTTCATACTCCTGCTGGGCATATTTTATATTTATTGCATTATGGGCATCGTATATATTTCATTCTCTTATATGCTATTATTATTTTTTTTTTTTAGTGATAATGAAACATTTTATGCTCCAGATCTTGTGAAGAAGAGCAACCCCAAAGGTGCTACAGTTATTTATATTCACAAAGCAAATCACCTAACCTAACAGTTTACGAGGCTTTTTAACTTTTCATAGGGCTCTGGGGAGTTACACACCTGTACAAAATCTGAATTTTCTTGACAAGGAAAATGCAAAATTGTCCAGTGAAAATGTAGCACATTTTGATGTTGCCAAGACAACGCTGAGAGATTAACGCGAAAGAGAAGATTAGCGGTAGATATATACAACACATTTCTTTTGTTTTTATTCTGAAACGTGAAGGAATGCCAAGTTCTCAGAGGAACATTATCATCAAATCTTTCGGCTTCTCCCGTCAGGTGTCGCCAATACGGATCAATCGTTCACCATACCTCTCTATCTGCCGGGTTCTCCTCCCTCACACCACACATCCTAATGTCCACCCTCATCACATCCAAAAACCTAATCTTTGGCTACCTTTGCCCCTCATGCTTAGCATATCCATCCTTAACATCCTGTTCCCAACATATCCCTCCTCATGCCTCAGCACTTGTCCAAACCATCTCAGTCTCACCTCTCTCACCATGTTCCCAAATCAACCTACCAGCACTGGCTCTCTGGTATACTCAACCTTTAAAGTGTCCCTCCACATCCTGCCCAAATAATTATCAGAGACCTAACTTTGAAAAATATCGAGTTCTATGATAGTTAGATTTTGTCACCATCCCAACTTTTTCACATACATTGTACCTCTGAAGAAGAGTGCATAGCTACACTCGTAAGCACTAAGCGTACATCCATTGTCATGTTTTCCATTTGCATTGAGATATTCTATCAAATGAAAGAAACTTTTAACTAGAGGGTTTTTGACACTGTGGCAACAATGTAAGGGTATTGGCATATAACTAAATATCAGATAATGATGAAAATCACTGATACAAACAAACAAACAAAACAAACAAAAACATTTATTTCCATTTTGTACAATGGTTATTCAACATTAATAGTAACTTATAAGTAGACATGTAATTAAACTAATAAATAAGAGGGTTAGACATATAGTTAAATTAAATGTAGCTTTCATAGAAAATAATAATGCTGTAATAAAAATGTTACAATAATCTTAATAATAAAGTAGTAAGTATGCCACTAGATACAGGATCGTTATTATCGGCATCATTTCCATATTTGTTTCCTTACAATGAGAATAATTAGTTCTTAATGAGCAGCAACTATTTGTCCAAAAGAAAACTGTATAGTTTGCCTTTGAAAGCTGTGAAAGAGGATGCATTTTTAAGATGCTCTGGAATATTATTCCAGAGTGTTGGCCCTTTGATACATACATATAACCTATACGTTATACATATATATATATATATACGTGTACACTTGATAGAGTTGCAAATACATAAATGCACTGAAGTATAGGGCTGGCGTCCCTGAAGCAACACACCCCACACTATAGGTTATGATATGCCTTATATTACTTTAATTACTGTCTCCCCATTTACATATCTCTTACTCTACCACAACAATGTATTGCAATAATTATTTTTTTGTAATTAAAGTAATATAAGGCATATCATGTGTCAAAATGTAAAAAAGAGGACATTAAATGATGCACCATCGTAGAGGCCCGACATCCGACGAAGGATCGCTTGTCGCTGGCTGCACCTGTCGCGCAAGTATTGAATTTCTGGTCCAAAGGTTAGTCCTTGGTCGATGATTACACCCAGGTATTGGTGTTTGGTAACCCAGTCCACAGGTTCATTACCTATGACCAGTCTCTAATGGAGCGACAAGATGGTGTAAGAAACGTCTTAAGGAGCTGAACTCGGAACCTCGTTGGCCGTAGCCAGGCACTGACCCACTACGTAAAATTGCAGTTCTCCCTAAGACCTCTTTCACACCAAAGTGGCACGTCGCACGTGGCATGCCACGCAGCACGCCAGTTAGAAACGAACATCCGGAAATATATGAAACCATTCACACAGAAGTGGCGTGACACGTCCCCTGTGTTACGCCACTTCTGTGTGAGAGGTTTCATATATTTCCGGATGTTCGTTTTCATCTGGCATGCCACGTGACATGCCCTGTGTGATTTGCAACTTTGGTGTGAAAGCGGCCTAAGAGACCCTCAAAATATTAGAAATTCAACTTATGAATACATGACTTGTAAGAAAGGGCAGTTAAATATGTACATTATAGAGCTTAGAAAATTACCTCATCTAAGTAGGAATATATATATATATATATATATATATATATATATATATATATATATATATATATATATATATATATATATATATATATATATATATATATATATATATATATATATATATATATATATATGTGTGTGTGTATATATATATATATATATATATATATATATATATATATATATATATATATATATGTATATATATATGTATGTATATATATATATATATATATATATATATATATATATATATATATATATATATATATATATATATAAAATAGTATAGCATCAGAGAGTAATGTGTATGGAGTGAATTCATTTTACCCCAGAATTGATTTTCAACTAGGATTTCTTCAAGGCAAAGAGCCCAAACCTCTATGGAAGAAGCTCTCTCAATACACTCTTTTAAGGAGATATCTGAAACATGTTGTCTTAGTACCTTGAATAAAGCATACTCTCTTTATTTATGCTATACTGAAATGTCAAGTATCCTGGGATATTTCTTACACACACAGAGAGAGAGAGAGAGAGAGAGAGAGAGAGAGAGAGAGAGAGAGAGAGAGAGAGAGAGAGAGAGAGAGAGAGAGAGAGAGTTTAAGAAGGGAAATGAAATGACGTAACCTTAAAAGCTTACGGACTATATTGTAGTCCATTTCCAGAGAAGTTACTCTGCAGATGGACAAAAATTTGGTCTGAAAAGTTTCAGCTCACTCTCGGATCATTTTTCCTTCTTAGCTGAAACAATCCATCTCTGTCATATTGTATGTGTGTGCATATATATATATATATATATATATATATATATATATATATATATATATATATATATATATATATTATGTGTGTGTGTGTGTGTGTGTGTGTGTGTGTGTGTAAATATGTATGTATGTACTGCTGTTTTATGTTTTGTAACTATTGATCCCTATTTGAATGGACGTGGACATAAACAGGTTGGAGCTGGGGAATTAGGGCTGGATGCCCTCTTTGCCGTTTCGTAATGGGATCGAACGCGGGTCTTTCAACTAACTTGCACAGTTTTATGTGTCCAAAGTAGTCTCCATGAATGGGGAGGAAGACGGAGAGGTTGGAGGTGGGAGATGAAGATTTGATATCCTTCCTAACGGTCCAAGGTGGGCTTGAATGTGGCTTGGTTGGCTTATGAAGTGCGTTTTGTCATTGAGCCACCGAGGATTTTTGGCTATCAAATGATACGAGTGTTAAATTCTTTTTTTTTTTCTCAAAAAGCATAATTCCCACCTAAATCTATAATTCAGAAATCCATTTTTTTTCTTTTTTTTTTCCAGGATCTTTCAAAAGCATGATCCCTATCTGAAATTATAATTCAGAAACTCTCAAAAAACATATTCCGGGAATCCAAAAAAATATTATGTCATTTTGTAAAATGTAATTGGGAGAAAATGTTTTTTGTCTTTTCTTATTTAAAACCACTGTCAAAGTCTTTTATCTCTCCCTGAAATTGGCAGATCTAAGATAAGCTGGGCTCCGGTCTGTCTACGCTTGACGTCAGGCGATCTTTCTTCTTCTTCTTCTTCTTCTTCTTCTTCTTCTTCTTCTTCTCGTCACAATTCCAACTTTTCTTCATTTCATAACCTTCTTTAGAACTTGTGTGTTTTGAACGCAAGTGTCAACTTGAGAGGATATTAGCCTCTGAGGTTATATTTGTCTGTAGTCCAACTAAAACATAACGTACTCTCTCTCTCTCTCTCTCTCTCTCTCTCTCTCTCTCTCTCTCTCTCTCTCTCTCTCTCTCTCTCTCTCTCTCACACACACACACACACACACACACACACACACACACAGTTATTTTTGTTAAGCATAATATCTTTCACAACCTGATGATGAAGTTTGCTCTTCGAAAACTCGTATCCCAAGGCAGAAAGGAGTTAGTATTGAAGAGTATTTCTGGTGAAGAGACATGGACCTCAGTGGGAAAAGCTCCCTCTACACACTCCAGCAGAGATATATATTCTTTTTTATTTATTCAGATAACTATACATGGGGACGTGCACATGGGCACTCCCAGCGATAAGGCAGTTGTTAAACATTACAATCAATATTTGGTTATGTCGGTACACGACTAGTGCACTCCACCACTGAGCTCCACGGCCCTCAGATATTTAGTAATAATCCTAAAGAAGTAGGAGACCATTTACTTTTCCTGGCTGATCCCTGAACTAATACATGGAAACACGTGTCTGTATATGCGTGTCCTGAGGCTCTGCGCCAGACAGACAGACAGACAGACTGATAGCATCGCACATTTCACTGAATGAGTTAGATATAAAGCTGGCAGAGAGAGAGAGAGAGAGAGAGAGAGAGAGAGAGAGAGAGAGAGAGAGAGAGAGAGAGAGATTCTGAAACCTGCATTGAAAGGAATGATTGATGAGACGTCATTTGGGGAAATGGGGGAGGGGGAATTTTCCATTAATAGAGATAAAAGGATTATTTTATTTATTAATTAATTAATTTATTAATTTATTTACCTATTTATATATTTATATATTTATTTATTTATTTATTATTTTTAGCGCATACAAAACATGTGGAAAATTTACAGATATATTTTCTCGTGGACGTAGGTACCGCGGTGGCGCAGTGGTGAGAGCGTTCGACTCAGTGACAAACCTTCGATTGAGGCCACCTTAGGGACCTTTGGAAGTGCATCTAGCCTTGATTCCCCCTGCTCCAGCCTGTCTGTGCTCATCGTTCCTCCACGCTTTTCCACCCTCATCATTCCGGATTTACTCTTTCCACCGATGCTGTGACTATTTTGAGCAGTGGGAGCCACTGGTGCTGGTAATATATTGGCCCCTGGTTCGATCCTAGCCTTGGATTGGATTATCTTTCATTGTCTTTTCTCGTTAACGATTAAATTGGGCAGTGATTTCCCATAGATCTACCAGATTATTCAACCATTGTCTGGAGATCACTGGGTCCACGTGACTGGAAAGGGGACTTGTGTCCCGGCTATATGGCAGGTATGAGTCTGGCTCTGTGCTATCACTTTTCCTTGCCTCTGCCTTTCATTGGAAACCTTCAACGGGAAGTATATCTGACGAGAAAATTTATATCTGGAGGTCTTTGCTTACCTCTTGCAAAGGGCCTGTAAGCTTTATGATGGTATACTAGGGTAAGATGGATAGACTTATACATTTTATCCAGGTGTTAGAAACGGGAGAGAGAGAGAGAGAGAGAGAGAGAGAGAGAGAGAGAGAGAGAGAGAGAGAGAGAGAGAGAATGATCATCACAGTAATTTTGTCTTTTGAAACTGTCCTTCAATTTTGAATTTTTATTTTTAATCCAAAACTCTCTCTCTCTCTCTCTCTCCTCTCTCTCTCTCTCTCTCTCTCTCTCTCTCTCTCTCTCTCTCTCTCTCTCTCTCTCTCTCTCTCTCTCTCTCTCTCTCTCTCATATGCCTTTTTATATACATAAGCCACTTTTCCCCTTATAAGGTGAGTGGCTGAGTAAAGGAATAATGCTCTGACTTTCTGGGAAGAGAAAGTACAGAGAAGGGTTCTTTCATTCCCTTCGCTCCGCCCCACTTAGTCTACTCTTACGACACGCAGGGGAACATGGAGGAAGTATTCTAACCCCCTCCCTCAAGAGCTCATATGTATGTATATGTGTGTACATGTGTGCATGTATGTGTATATGTATATGTATGTGTATATGTATTTATATGTATATATGTATGTATATGTGTATATGTATATGTATGTGCATGTCTATATGTATCAATAATTACTACTTTTGATTCATAACTCTATCTATATACAAAAGCTGTAGTAATGATGATGGTAATAATAATAATAATAATAATAATAATAATAATAATAATAATAATATAATAATAATAATAATAGTAATAATAATAATGATAATAATAATAATAATGATAATAATAATAATCATGATGGTAATAATAATCATGATGGTGGTAGCAATGGTTGTGATAATAGTGATAATGGATTAATTGACGTAATTCTCTCTCACGTACATAATTTGAAGGGTGGAGAGGGGGAAAGGCTTTCAGTCTTTCCCTTTCTTTTCCTTCCAAATTTATCCTCCATTATATGGCACTGTGTTTATGTGTATGTATGTATGTATGTTCAGGTTTATATGTGTACGTATATGCAATTAAGTACATGCACTTTCCTCTGCTGTGTTACCCTCAGATGACAATGATGTGTATGAGTATGCATGGATGTGTCTTTATCTGTAGTAAGGATGAATAACTCCTTTTGCTGAAATGAATACCACAAACTCACTCTCTCTCTCTCTCTCTCTCTCTCTCTCTCTCTCTCTCTCTCTCTCTCTCTCTCTCTCTCTCTCTCTCTCTCTCTCTCTCTCTCTCTCTCTCTCTCTCTCCTTGATATGTATGGCTATGAAGCCCCAGTGGTGTTTCTATTGCTCATCTAATTAATGCATGCATATATATATATATATATATATATATATATTATATAATATAATATATATATATATTATATATATATGTGTGTGTATGTATGTGTGTATATATATATGTATGTACCTACTTATTATTCTAACCTGAAAATTGTTATTCTATATCTGCTTCAAATTGTCTGCAGTAGTACTGTTGAAAAGTGAAAGAATTTTAATGATAGCACTCAACAAGGGCTATTGAAAATATTGTCACAATGATTACTCTTCAAGTACTCTTCAATTATTACACTATATTTTATTATTAATTACTTGCTATGATATTTAAAATTAATTGCAAATTCTATTAGTATGTTATTTATACATAACCACATAGATTGTAATGTTATCAACTGCAATATGACTGGGAGTGCCCATGTGCACATGTCCCCAT
>JAXCGZ010009705.1:0-67500 GCA_037179515.1 Halocaridina rubra | reverse complement strand
CCTTATAGCTTTGTTGCATTAATGTATCATTGCAGCCAGAGCTAGAAACTGACGCACCATTCCTTCCACTGGTGCCTTATGATAGCTTCATTGCATTAATATATCATCGCATCCTGAGCTAGAAACTGATGCACCATTCCCTCCACTGGTGCTGTACTATAGCTTTGTTGTAATAATGTATAACTGCAGCCTGAGCTAGAAATTAACGCACCATTCCTTCAACTGGTGCCTTATTATAAATTTGCATTCACTCAGGATAACGGTCGCACTTGCCAAAACCAAAGTCCTTCGCAAGAAGGCACTGTCCTAGTCCTTAGTAGAAATGGGAGTCCGTGACGTAAAACCAATCACAGTATTTATATGCCAAGGCTTTTGTAATTTACTTAAGGCCTGCTTCAACAGTAACACATGTAATGGCCTTCTTAATTCTAAAGTTAACCAATCATGATAGAGTGTGTAACTTCAGTCTTGGTTTATTCCACAGCTAGTAACTGATGCACCATTCCTTCCTATGGTGCCGTCCTATAGCTTTGTTGCAATAATGTATAATTGCAGCCTGAGCTAGAAATTGATACACCATTCCTTCAACTGGTGCCTTATTATAGCTTTTTTTTTTCATTTATTCAGATAACTGTACATGGGGATGTGCACATGGGCACTCCCAGTGATACAGCAGTTGTTAAACATTACAATCTATGTATCATTTTCAGCCTGAGCTTGAAACTGACACACCATTCCTTCCACTGGTGCCTTATGATAACGTCGTTGCAATTATGTTTCATTACAGCCTCAGCTAGAAACTGATGCACCATTCCTTCCACTGGTGCCATACTATAGATTTGTTGCAATAATGTATAATTGCAGCCTGAGCTAGAAATTGATACGCCATTCCTTCAACTGGTGCCTTATGATAGCTTCGTTGCATTAATGTATCATTGCAGCCTATGCTAAAAACTGACGCACCACTCCTTCAATTGATGCCTTATTATAGTTTCATTGCTTAATGAGTAGATGGGAACTTCAAAATGACAGAAAACGTAAATTCTACTGGTATAGTATCACCTGGTGAGCTTTCAGGGGAAGAGAAATTATGGGCACTGTCTAGTTTATTGGTACACCTATGTAGACTTCGTTTCCTTCTACTGGTGCTGTAGTTTACATTTGTTACTTTTTGAGTAGGTAGGAACTAGAAGATGACAGACGACGTAAATTTTACGGGTGCATTAGGATATGACTCATAGCGTCCGCTAATGTAAACTTGTTGCCAGGTAGGTAGAAAGGTTTAAAATATGATATATAATATTCTTTCCGCGACAGGGGACCACGCTAGCGTAGTTGTTAGAGCACTTGATTTTGGAAGTGACAAACCCATGTTTGAAGAATTAGGATAGGCATCCCCATCCTGTCTGTGCCCACCCCCATTTTATTGCAGATTAATAGTTACAAAGCGTTGAAAAAAAAATCTTTCTGCTGCTGGTGAATCGCAGTAGCAGGGCATCAGGAAGAGCATCTAGCCTTCATTCCCCAGCTCTAACCTGACTGTGCCCACCCGATTCGAATCTGGATTAATAATGACATGAAACGACAAACAATAACATTTTTTTCTGCTGGTACACTAATGAAGACATATTACCTGTTTAGATGGTTGGGGTTAGTAAATGATAGACGCAGTCTTTTTTTCCGGTACGCTAATCTAAACCTATTGACTGTAATGCCTAGAAATGACAGACACCATCCATTCTACCCGCCAGGTAGTTAGTAGTAGGTAAAAAATTACAGATGAAGTCCATTCTGCTAGTGCACGAATGTAGACTTGTTCGCAATTTAGATGTAAGGGGCTAGAAAACAACAAAATCCGTCCATTTTACTGCTTTAGTAATTCAAGTTTTTCATAAAATTTTATAGGTTTTTGTTTTATGTGTCACTGTTAAGGAGGTTTCACACGGTCAAGCATGTTGGCCAACACGCACATCAAACCTCCAACACAACATATTGGAATAGTTTTCACATGCTCAAACCAAACAAGACTGCCAACCTCAGTTGGTGCCAAGAAGCAAAGGAGCAACATGTCCCTTAGCAAAGAAGAGGTGATGACATTTGGGATAGTGGTTGCTCTCAAGGAAAGGAATAGGAAGCGATCAAAGTTGACAAGGGACTGGTTGCTGAAAAGGGACCAAATTTCTCATGCAAACCTAATGAAGGAGCTGAAATTACACCCAGAAGATTGGCGCAATTATATGTGCATGGACGAATCTACATATTTAGAACTTTTGAATGTGGTCACTCCATTCATTACTTATAAAGACACCAATATGAGAAAGTCCATTAACCCTCATGAATGGCTGAGCATAACATTGTGTTTTTTTAGCAATGGGCAGATCTCTGCAAGACTTGAGATTTTTAGCTGCTATCGCCACTAACACTTTATCTGGACTTATACCAGAAACTTGTGATGCCATCTACAAAACTATAATAAGGACTATTTCAAAGTAAGGGTTATGATGTTTAAAATTTATTGTTCTTCATTTATTGTGGAAGTTCACTACATATATGTGAAAAATACAAAAACATTTGGCTGAAACGTGTAATACTTCTAAGTTATGAAATTATTACATGGGTTGAGAATCTGAGAAATATTGAGACAAATTCCCATTCTCTGCTTCAAAGAGCATATCACTTATCAACTTCCTAGCAATGCTTGCTGTTTTCACGTCCAGGGATTCCAGTTTTTGGCCAACGTATTTTCCAAAAGTTTCATTGGCATTATCACGTCTCTCATACCTCTGTTCTAAGTTTCGAGAGACCAAATCTAAAATGTGATCTGATTTAGCAGTGTTTCTGCAGCTCCGTTTCACTGGGGGAGTATTGCTACATGTATGTATTTCATCATCATCTAGTAGCTCGGCAACACTCTAGAAAAGGAAAAACTTCTATAAATATATCGCAAGACTAATACACTCTCTCTCTCTCTCTCTCTCTCTCTCTCTCTCTCTATATATATATATATATATATATATATATATATATATATATATATATATATATATATATATATATATATATATATATATATATATATATAATTGCACAGTTCGAATCCAGATGGAATTTCCCCCACTGTCTCGGCTGTGCTAATGGAAAGTATTTATGGGTAATGCTGCCATCAGAATCAAGGTCTTATTTTTGAAAATACAGAGGATACAACAGCCTTGTGTTAATGGCGGTTGTAATTGCAAGCTATGAATTCATTATGGCTGACACTAGAACAAATGGTCACGTATCAGATGGAGTCATTGATAATACAGAATTAGGCAAACAACTCAAAAGATGAAAAGCTGTACATCCCACATGAGTCACCAACAGCAAATTCAGAACATGTTTTACCATATATTCTCATTTGGGATGAAGCATTTGCATTAAGGCCAGATTTCCTGAAACCCTATCCTCAAAAGGACCTGGATAATGAAAAGCGAGTATTTAACTACAGGTTTTCAAAGGGCATGGAGAGTGGCAGAACATGCTTTCGGCATTATGGCTTCCAGGTTTGGAATTTTCTACACTTGCAATAAATCTAAAACTGACAAGTATTGAAAAAGTTGTCATGGCATGTGTTATGCTACATAATTATTTGCGTAAAACATGCCCCTCAGACTATTCCCCAGAGGAGTGCTTTCATAGGGAAGATATAGCAAGGAAAATTACTTTGCCAGGTTTATCTGCAAATCCTAATTATTTAGTAGGTCTTACAAAACGGACAAGGCCCACGAAATTTCCCTCAAATTGCAAAAGAAGTAATAGTAGTAGGTTGGCTCATGACACCAGCCGCCCGTTGCGATACTACAGTTGAAGTGTGTGTGTGTTTTTTTTTTTTTAAATATGTCTGTCCAGGACAGTTCAATGTTAAGTCTTCCTTTAGTCACGGTTCTTTTTCTATGGCTACAGCTACACTGAATATTCTAGGATATTCATTACACATTTTTTATTATCCCTTTACATCTGACAAGTCATTACACTCTCCAACTCTTTCTCTTTACTTTATGTATTTTTCGTGCCCAGGACCGATGAGGGCTGTTTTATTTTATTATATATATATATATATATATATATATATATATATATATATATATATATATATATATATATATATATATATATATATATATATATATATATATATATATATATATATATTTAAGGATTACAGCCACGGTATATGTATGTATGTACTTTGTAAATGAGGGTGCAGTAGCATGGTAAATATGATTTCATATAAATGAAGAAAATAGGTAAGTTAGGCTTAGCCCAAAGAGTAATGCACACCTCCAAATCTGTTCTAACAGGGTGATTAAAATTGTGAGTTAAATATTGTGGTCATCTTTGTTTCCAAATAAATAAATACGAAATTTATGGTCAGTTTCATTGATTCAAGATGCAAATGTTTTATTTAAACCCATGTCAGGCTTAGCCTCAAATAATTTTTATTCATTCAAATTTACATGATGAACCTGAGTTATATCAGTAACATCAAAGTTCAGGTAAATGGTCTTAACACTCAACTTTAATTTTTCTCCAGCTTTGGCCTAGTCATTAAAATTCACCTTCTCACAAATATTGGTAGAATCCAAATTTGATGTACTCTCTCGTGGCAAGTCTTGATCACATATGAACATCATGTCGTTAAAATACCAGAGGATGGGCATGTAAATATCATCAGTTGAATTGCCTGATTTCTTAGAGCTCTCACGTTTTCGAAGTTCCCTTCTAAAAGAACTGCGGAGGCAGTTGATTTTTTCATCACATCATCCCGCGTGCAACCAGGGCCAAGTTCTTTTAGCTTTTCATGCAACTCATCTACACCTTTGTTTCTTAAATTTCTATTAGAGTATTCTTTCGATTTCACCTTCCACAAAGCTATATGTCTCCTATATATGTCAATGAAATTCATCATGATTTCTCTCTCCTTGTCCTTAACGGCAGATGTGTCACACATCCTGATTATAATAACCCCAGTCTGTCACCGGAGGAGCTGCTATAGATGTTACCTACCCGAGATTTGAATATGTATGATGGTTTGAGACTGACGCCTGTTCAGACGATCATACTTGACAGTCAATTAATGAAACCCTATGGCCACTGTCATTTAACAAATAATCAGCGCATATTCAATTATCGATTGTCTCGAGCTCGGCGTGTAGCTGAAAATTGTTTTGGAATGCTTGTAAGCAAGTTTGAAGTATTTAAAAAAGCAGTTAATCTGTCACCTCATAAAGCTTCAATATATACATTAGCATGCTGTTATTTGCATAATTATTTGATTAAAGAGACTGGACATGTGTACTGTTCTCAACGGGGTATGGACCATGACAACACAGGTACAATCGTGGAAGGTCCCGACCCCGACCTACAAGTGGATTGTCTCGTGGAACTGCAATGGACACGCATCAATAATCCGTCAATAGATGCAAAAGTATCAGAGATGCCTTTTGTTCATACTTTTGCAATGATGGACAAATTCAATGCCAAAATATATTTGCAGCTTAAATATAATATCAATGCAATTTTCATGAGATTACAAGCAGTGGTAGTTTGACATGACAATAATAAGAATCAGGTAAAAGTGTCTGTATCACTGTAGCCAACTAATTTCCTTGTTTCTCACTTTTGATGTCATCTAACAACTAATTTTAAACCATTGACTGTGTTTTGTAAATGAGGCAAGTTTGGCAGTATGGGTTCACGTAAGTAGTAATATTTAGTACACTATTCAAGGCCACTGTATATATGCAGCATATAAATAAATAAATAAATAAATATATATATATATATATATATATATATATATATATATATATATATATATATATATATATATATATATATATATATATATATATATATATATATATATATATATATATATATATATATATATATATATATATATATATATATATATATATATATATATATATATATTGCAAATGTCGCCAATTCATTGTTATGGTGTAAATGTAATAGTTTAAACATTAAAATACAATTACCTCTACTGTTGTTTCAATTGAATTTCTTGTCTGCACAGGCTTCTCCAAATCTGTCAAGAATAATAGCTCATAAAAAACCCATGAGGACGGTTGATATATGCCAGCACCACTCGTTTTAGAGTCGTGGATTTTTTTCAACTCCTTCCGAAAGTTGCTTCTCAATGTATTTATCTTCTTTTTTACATCCTCTACAGTTGCGTCAGCTTTGAGTGATTTATATACCTCCAATAACTTCTCATATGCAAGCAATTTCTTGCTCTTCTTCATATAGTTTTCGCTTCTAACGTCCCATAACTCTGGTAATCCTTGGAAAGCTGAAATAAATTCCTGAAGGACTATTTTCCCTTGCTGGTCAGACATTGTACCTCTCCCGAGTTTTGATAATACTGACAATACAGTACTGACAATCCAGTGAACAAACCATCATTAATTTAAGCCCCACCCACATACTGATAGCTGAAAGTGGATTTCAAGGACCGCCATTTTCAGGTACTGACACTACGTCCATATGATGGACACACCGACAGTAATAATGACAGTACAGGAAATACTGTCAGTAATATTGATCGTCTGTTTAGCCCTTTAAGTTTCTCTCTCTCTCTCTCTCTCTCTCTCTCTCTCTCTCTCTCTCTCTCTCTCTCTCAGGCAACGTAAAAATTGATGTTTACGTTACAGATTCCAAAATTCCACCCTTCATTTTCCTCCCCCACAAACCAGCTCCTCAAATCATTCCCTATTCCCCTTATATATTCTTCCTCTTCGCCTCCTCAACTCCCTCCATCTTTCGTTCTTCCATCCGTCCCCTCCACACCCCTCTATATCCCGAGCCTCTCTCTCTCTCTCTCTCTCTCTCTCTCTCTCTCTCTCTCCTCTCTCTCTCTCTCTCTCTCTCTCCTCTCTCTCTCTCTCATCCTGGAGCGATGGGCTCCCCGGTGAGACGTACCTCCTCTCGCTCTGTCGTCTAGGTGCCCCTTACAACGTTAACTAATAAACAAACAAACATACACACGAATATAACCTCTTATCACTCCATTATCTCGGTCATCATTGTTATCAGATAAGAGAGAAAGAGATAAGGAAACTTATAAAATAGTACCGTCCAGGGAGGATTTTTATCGCTGGGTTCCTTCTAACGGGGTTCAGTTTGATGATTTGCTACAATAACAAATGTGTTTTTTTCTTTATATTTTTCTTACTTTTTTCTTTTTTCAGCGACTCACTTGACCACGGTTTTCTCCTTTTCGCTCTTTGTCTCTCTCTCTCTCTTTCTCTCCCCTCTCTGTTTCTTTGTTTCTCTTACTTTTGCTTGTTTGTTTATTTCGCAAGTAAAACTGAATTTGTTTTTGTGATGAATATTCTTAAGGCATACTTGAGGCTACACAGGAAGTCACTCGAGATTAATCTATCTAGCTATCTACCTATTTATATACATAGATAGATAGATAGATATACCAGCCAAACAGGCACTAGCGTATCTAAATATACCCATAAAAATCTAGACATTTTTAGTCACAGAACAGAACAGACTTAAGTCTAGTCTCACCATAGTTATATATAGTCTCTAAACCATTGTGTCACTTTTAATCCCAATTCGAATGGGGAGTGGGCACAGACAAGTTGGAGCTGGGGAATTAAGTCTGGAATCCCTTCTTAGCGCCCTGCGGTGGTCTCGAATAGGGGTCTGAAAGAACAGAGGGTATAATATTGTAGCTCCTGTCGATTCAGCAGGTTGATTAGACCGTTAGTTAGGTGTGTGGGCCTGTGGTGAAAGAGTATCTGCAAGATTGATCTAAAGAAAAAAATAGAATGGGTTTTGCTGTACAGTGTTTATGAGAGAGAGAGAGAGAGAGAGAGAGAAGAGAGAGAGAGAGAGAGAGAGAGAGAAGAGAGAGAGAGTAATATATAATAATAATAATAATCCTTTATTTCCAATGTACATTGGGTATTCAAATAAGATACATATATATTCCAGATAGACATCTGTGGTGTACGATATAGACATACTAAAACAAACAAATCATAAAGATGAGTGTACCATTAAAATTTACAAGTAAAAGAGAGAGAGAGAGAGAGAGAGAGAGAGAGAGAGAGAGAGAGAGAGAGAGAGAGAGAGAGAGAGAGAGAGAGAGAGAGAATTTGAACAAATACTTTATATTGAGTTATATGAGGCAGCAAAAGTCCGTAGATTTTATTGCATATTCTGATCGCCAGACGAAATTAAAGAAAAAATCAACATATTGATTTCACCTGATAAATTTCAAATTTGCCCGCTATATTTATGAAGATAGAGCTTAAATAAAAGCAGGAACACGTGAAAAGATTAGAAAAAGAAGACGCAGCATTTCATAAGAGACAGTTAAAGAAATATAAACCTCTGTGTAATACATATATCTTACTTGTGTAGTAAATATTCAGAGGAATAATGCTTTCGAATGGGGGTGGACACAAACATGTTGGAGTTGGGGGATCAAAGCATTAACTGTAAATGGGGATATTTTCGTGCGAGCATCCAATTGATATGCAAATTATCACTTCATATTTTTTTTTACTTGGCCATGTTCCGATTTATTTGTACGCTGAGTCAAGTAATTTTCAAGTTTACATGAAGTAATTGCAGAAGATATTCTCCCACTAAAAGGAATTTGAAAAGAAATATGATAGATGCATTTCAGTTCCTCTTGGAAACATCCGTCTCAAGCCTCTAAACACTTTAACTTATTGTATCTCTTTTTAATTGTTTAAGATTCAACAGGATGTCTTTACAGGACTCTGATTCTAACATTTTAAATAACTTATGATTAAATCTGTAGACACTTCCAGAAGCTGTGCATTTGATAAGTCATGTTTTGACCGGTTTCTTAGCAATTCATCGCCTTCGAAGCTATTCCTGACTCCTTTACACTATCTGTTCAACTGTTCCTCTTGGAGTGCCCCTTTTGAACACCGGTTAGGCCAAGACATCCTGCTCGAGAATATGGAAAGCATGAAAATTATCTATAGATATATGCTGTGTTTGACACAGTTACCCTGTCCATTCAGATTATCTGGAATTAGCATTTGGATCACTTTGAGAATTTTGTAGTCTTGGAAACTTAATATTATGAGGAAATATATTCTGTATATGAAACACCTTAGTCTGTTTAGTCTAAATGTTTGGAATTTAGCACGGGCATTACTCTAGAATTTGGTACTCTTGGAAATTTAGGATTGTTAAAAATAAATGCTGTATTTGAAACACCTTAATCTGAATTTTTGGAATTAAGCACTGCCATTACTCAAGAATTCGGTTCTGTTGGAAACTTGTTAGAAAATAAATGCTGTATTTGACACATCTCATCCTGTCCATTCTGAATGTTTGGAATTAGCATTGGCATTACTTTGGGAATTTATTGGTCTTTGAAGCTTCAGGTATTATAAGGAGATACTATAATGTTTCATAATTATCTTTTGCAATCTTGTTGCAACTCATTGTTATAATAGGTTAGGATACGATTGAAGGTTCCCTGTTTTATTATTATTATTATTATTATTATTATTATTATTATTATTATTATTATTATTATTATTATTGTTATTATTATTATTGACATTCTAATTTGTCTCAAGTGATTCCTCTGGTACAACTGGACATACTAGTTTCACGAACTTGTTAGACATGCTTGGGAAATAGCGCTGCGAAAATATGCATTCGACTCGATTAGAAGAAATTTCTACAATATGGTTAAATGACCACCCTCTCAACCATACAATAACCTGGGCTTCAACTTAAATACTGTATTTTATTTTGACACCCTAGATAGAAGTGGCAGAAGATATTTGGGGCTAGGCTAAGGTCAGAGCTCAACACTTGCATAATTATTTTGAATTATTATTATTATTATTATTATTATTATTATTATTATTATTATTATTATTATTATTATTATTGCTAAGTTTTCACTTTGGATAATAGCATAACATGTTTGACGAAGTTTTTGCTACTGGCAAAAAGACCTTTTGCTACGATAATTATCTTCTTTGTTCAAATTTTTAGTATAAGAGCTGATTCTCTAATGTTTTTTTTCGATATTTTCATTTAAAAATATAAAGATTTAGAGAAACGTTAATGGTTCTTATCTGTATTATGCAAATTAACAGTTTCCAAATAAATTATATGACTTATTATAACGAAAAGAGCATGGATGCTCGTGGTATATTAGTGCAGCAGGGAAGAGAGAGTGCAATAGGAAAGAGTGGAGAAATTTGTGTATAAGTAAGCGGACCAAATTGATTTCTCGCACCTGCTAGCGAAGTAACCTGGGACTGGTGGGCGTTGAGGGGGTTACCGTGAGATGAAGTTACGGGGCAGACCGACTGCGGCTATCGGACCTCTCTGCAGAAGATCACTGCCCAGTTACCGCAATGGTGACCAAACCAACATGGTACAAGGGAACTGTGACGGCCCTTTATCCTCCAGGTGCTAAGAGGAGTGATCGAAGTATGTTAGCTTCTGGTAAATGTGTGCCCTTTGACTTAACCAACCTCCATTTCAAGAGGATTTTAGCTATTGTATATGTATGTAATTATGTACGTATGTATGAAAACTGAGAGAATGAAAAAAAAAAAGTCCTAAAAAATAAGCTGGTTGATAGATCCTTTGCAGACCTTAGTTGATCCCATAGGAAGCAAAATGCAGCAAGCAACAGCAGACTTAACTTTAGGAAGTAGAATTGTGAATGTGAGAGAAGACGAAGAAGGAATGTGATGAAGGTGAAAAATGAGAGTAATGATGAAAGAAGGACCAGAGGGGGAGCAGACGAGCAAGGAGGAAAAGAAATAGTAGGAAATATCTTACTTATGATGTGATTATCTTTTAAATACTTACACTGACTACGTAAAAGCAGTATTTTGAAATTTGAATGTGTGTGCGTGTGTGAGTATGTGAGTGTGAGAGAGAGGTATTAACGATGTTTCTTACATAATTGTCTGAAATACATAGAACGAATGTAAGCAATCAGAATATTCTGAAATTTGTGTGTGTATATATATATATATATATATATATATATATATATATATATATATATATATATATATTATATATATAAGACAGAGAGAAGTTCTCCAGCGTATGTATTTTTGGTCCTTGTTTGATGTCGGCTGTTCATATTTGATCAAGAGCTATATTTTCTCATAAGTTCTTTTGGAAGGTGGGAATGAAGATTTCAGAGAGAGAGAGAGAGAGAGAGAGAGAGAGAGAGAGAGAGAGAGAGAGAGAGAGAGAGAGAGAGAGAGAGAGAGAGAGTTTACACTGACCCATTTAAATAGCTGTTTTTGACGAGATTAAAATTTTTGTTTGTATATATATATATATATATATATATATATATATATATATATATATATATATATATATATATATATATATATATATATATATATATATATAGAGAGATAGAGAGAGATAGAGAGAGAGAGAGAGAGAGAGAGAGAGAGATAGATAGATAGATAGATAGATATTTCATCCTGCAGAGCCTCTCTTCAGAAGGACATTTCCCACTTGACTTGTGGATGACCCAAGGAGGGTGGTACAGGGAAGTATGGCAGGCCCTTATCCTCAAGAGGCGTGATCGAGTTATATTAGCATTTGGTAAATGTGTGCTTTGACTCGATCACCCCCTTACCGGGGGATTTACTTCTATTGTATATGAATTTATATATTTCAATTTTTATTTTCATCATTACGTCAGGTCGAGGGTTCGCGCCCCGTCACGGTCTGAGGTTAGCAAGGGCATGCACTCAGGGTAAGGATTACATCTGCCAAAACAAGTCCTTCGCAAGAAGGCAACCGTCATAGCCCTTGATTGAAAAGGGAGTCCGTGACGTAAAACCGGAACGGAACACTATATACCTTGTAAATAAAGACTACTTGATATATGGTCTTGTTCATATATTTACTTATTGATATAATTTTATTTTACTTTCTATACAGTTGTTTATTTCTATTAATTTTCTTCAAAAGGAGTCTTTGCCCCCAGTGAGCCAAACTTAGTTCAGCCTTAATAATGGGTCACCCCAATATTAGAAAACTTATGTCTTGGTCAATATCTGGTTATTACCGGTTTTTTAAGCGTCTATTCTGATAGTCACACTAATATCCTGAAAGTTATTTTTTACAGGAATCTCTCTCTCTCTCTCTCTCTCTCTCTCTCTCTCTCTCTCTCTCTCTCTCTCTCTCTCTCTCTCTCTCTCTATATATATATATATATATATATATATATATATATATATATATATATATATATATATATATATATATATATATATATATATATATATATATATATATATATATATATATCAGTAACAATGAACTGTTAACACACAGTCTAAAATGGCAGGAAAAGCCCATTAAGTAAAACAACGAATATATATATATATATATATATATATATATATATATATATATATATATTATATATATATATATATATATATATATATATATATAGAGTACTTATTCATTTCGTGACCTTAACTGGCCAACTTCTCAAAGTACTTTGAGATGGTGGGCAGCTAAGGTCACGAAATTAATAAGAACTTTATATATATATATATATATATATATATATATATATATATATATATATATATATATATATATATATTCATTGTTTTATTTAATGGGCTTTTCCTACCATATATATATATATATATATATATATATATATATATATATATATATATATATATATATATGGGTCTTGTAAAGAACAGTAACCCCAGGGAGCAATAGGGATTATACTGGAACGATTACTAAACTTTATAAGACCCTCGCTTGTCTTAGCTCAGAGACCAGCTAATTTCATTTATCTAATATGTATTCATTTATCCTTTTGGTCTTATATATATATAATATATATGTATATATATATATATATATATATATATATATATATATATATATATAGATAGATAGATAGATAGATAGATAGATAGATAGATAGATAGACAGAGAATTTTCATTGTCCTCATTATGCCAATAACTGTACATGGGGACATGTGCACTCAAACGGTCTGTCATATGTACTGTATAGTAAATACTTAACCTGTATTATGCATATTGCGATATTGACAATTTAAGAAAAAAATAATGAGAATTTTATCTCGTTTTAGTAAAAGAAATATAATTTGCGTTTTTACGAACTTGGAAAAAATTATTTTACAAGTCAGTTCTTCTTAACTTGAAAAAGAAAAAAGAAGAAGAGTTTAATAGAGTTGATTTCATGGTGTTATTTGCAGTTTCCCATTCGAATGGGGGTGAATACAGACAGGCTGGAGATGGGGGACTTAAAGCTGGATGCCCTTCCTAACGCTCCGCGGCGGGGTCGATTCTTAGTTTGTCAATTATTTGTATATAGTCATGTTAATTAATTGATTCTTTTATCTCTGTATTAATTAGACTTCTGTTTCCGTGACCAGCGCAAGAAAGAAATAGTTTATATTTAATTAATTAATTTATCTTTTTATTTATCTATTTATTTATATACATTTATCTACTTATTTTGGGGCACGTTAGGAAGGGCAGCCAAGTTTTAATACCACAACTCTTAACTTGTCTGCATCCACCCCCATTCAGGACTTTGTAACACATATAACAGTGCAGTATTAATATATTTCTTTATTTACTTAAATATGTTTTGTTTGCATCTAAGGAAGACAAAAAGTGCATGCTTAGCAAACACAAACAAACATTTATTATAATACCAGAAAATATGACAAACATCCATACGAACAAACAACAATCACGTCTCGTTTTCGAGATTTGCTCAGTAACTCTGTGAACGTAACCACCTGTCCGTGAGTTTTGCTCTCCGCCTTTTCCTCCTCCTCCCCCTCATCCTCCACCCCCTCTTCCACTCCTCCTCCTCCCCTTCCTCTTTCCCTCCTCCCCCTACCCTCTCTTCCACCGCAAACCTAATGGAAGGGAAGGTCATCCTCCCAATGACCTTGTTCTCCTGAGAAGGGGGTGGCAGGAGGGAGGGGTTTGAGGGAGACGGTGGGGGGTAGGAATGGGGAGGGAAAAGGCATTCCTAAAATGGTGTAGCTTCTCCCTTCCCCTCCTCCCCCATCTCATACACCTTCATGTCTGTCTTTAACACACACACACACACACACACACACACACATACAGTGTTCTCAGTGCCTCACCCCAACTTAAAGTCACGAATTGCCCTTCTGGCGAAAAAATGGATAAAAGAATTTGGGTATACTAAATAAGTAGACAAATAAATGGATGCAACATTTAAGTAAGTGAAAATTTGGATAAATTACTAAATAATCATATAATAAAAATTATGTTCGTATATGACTTATATAGATAAAAAAAATATGTTATAGTTCTTTGTAAATAAAATGAATGAACGATGCATAGATCAGCTGACAAAATGATAGATAGATAGATAGATAGATAGATAGGAATAATCAGCTTTACATTTAATCCATTTGTCAGATCTCTCTCTCTCTCTCTCTCTCTCTCTCTCTCTCTCTCTCTCTCTCTCTCTCTCTCTCTCTCTCTCCCCCCCATATGCCTTTTTATATACATAAGCCACTTTTCCCCTTATAAGGTGAGTGGCTGAGTAAAGGAATAATGCTCTGACTTTCTGGGAAGAGAAAGTACAGAGAAGGGTTCTTTCATTCCCTTCGCTCCGCCCCACTTAGTCTACTCTTACGACACGCAGGGGAACATGGAGGAAGTATTCTAACCCCCTCCCTCAAGAGCTCATATGTATGTATATGTGTGTACATGTGTACATGTATGTGTATATGTATATGTATATGTATTTATATGTATATATGTATGTATATGTGTATATGTATATGTATGTGCATGTCTATATGTATCAATAATTACTACCTTTGATTCATAACTCTATCTATATACAAAAGCTGTAGTAATGATGATGGTAATAATAATAATAATAATAATAATAATAATAATAATAATAATAATAATAATAATAATAATAATGATAATAATAATAATAGATAATAATAATAATAATGATGATAATAATAATCATGATGGTGGTAGCAATGGTTGTGATAATAGTGATAATGGATTAATTGACGTAATTCTCTCTCACGTACATAATTTGAAGGGTGGAGAAGGGGAAAGGCTTTCAGTCTTTCTCTTTCTTTTCCTTCCAAATTTATCTTCCATTATATGGCACTGTGTTTATGTGTATGTATGCATGTATGTTCAGGTTTATATGTGTACGTATATGCAATTAAGTACATGCACTTTCCTCTGCTGTGTTACCCTCAGATGACAATGATGTGTATGAGTATGCATGGATGTGTCTTTATCTGTAGTAAGGACGAATAACTCCTTTTGCTGAAATGAATACCACAAACTCTCTCTCTCTCTCTCTCTCTCTCTCTCTCTCTCTCTCTCTCTCTCTCTCTCTCTCTCTCTCTCCTTGATATGTATGGCTATGAAGCCCCAGTGGTGTTTCTATTGCTCATCTAATTAATGCATGCATATATATATATATATATATATATATATATATATATATATATATATATATATATATATATGTGTGTGTGTGTGTGTGTATGTATGTGTGTGTATATATATATATGTATGTACCTACTTATTATTCTAACCTGAAAATTGTTATTCTATATCTGCTTCAAATTGTCTGCAGTAGTACTGTTGAAAAGTGAAATGCAACTTAAATGATAGCACTCAACAAGGGCTATTGAAAATATTGTCACAATGATTACTCTTCAAGTACTCTTCAATTATTACACTATATTTTATTATTAATTACTTGCTATGATATTTAAAATTAATTGCAAATTCTATTAGTATGTTATTTATACATAACCACATAGATTGTAATGTTATCAACTGCAATATGACTGGGAGTGCCCATGTGCACATGTCCCCATGTACAGTTATCTGAATAAATAAAAAAAAAAAATGTGTCTTTGTTGAACCACTTTGTAGAATCAGTCCCAGAAGAGGCACCTGATGAAATTATTAGGTGCTTAATATGAGACTGAGGTGAGGTTAGGTTAACCTAACCTAACCTAACATGTGCCTACCTTAACCTAACCTAACTTCAATTCTAAATTAAGCATCAAAAACTTACATTAGATTAACCTAACTTTACTTAACATGTGCTACCTTAACCTAACTGAACCTCAATATCAGAATAAGCACCTAAGACTTACATTGGGTGCCTCCTCTGTTATTGATCCCACTTGTAGTATTTGACCTCAAACCCGAACACTGGCAAACTCTCTCATATACATTTACGTTTGAGGATACCGCGGTAGCGCAATGGTTAGAGTGCTTCATTCAGGAAGTGATAAACCTGTGTTCGATCCCACCCTGGAGGCGTTAAGAAAGCAACCATCTTTCATCCCTCAGCTCTAGCGTGTCTTTGTCCACACCCATTCGAATTGTGGAACCACACCACCCTGAGACTCTGAAGGAACTAATAGTCCATCATATATATTCCTTAATTGTATAAAATAAACATGTAATAAGGCTACATAAACATGTGCCAGGAAAGCAATATGTGTGTTTGTACATGTGTGTCTATATGTGGGCATATCATGGCTTGATGTGATAGCCAGGAGTGAGTTTTATGTGACGAATATGTGACTTGGTATATAAATCTTGATGCTATTTGAATTATGGATGTCTTTATAATCTTGTGTGTTTCCTAAGGTGAATCCATTAACTTTAAAAAATAATTATTTTAATGTGTTTGCTGTCGGGTCTTGTTTGTTTGTTTGATCTTTTTGTTTTCCTCACACCTTATTTGGAAAAGGAGACTGGAGAACTTTCTTAGCATCTTGTGTGTGTGTTTTTTTTTTCGATCTTTTCGTTTGAAATGACTCCATGGAGGTTTTTGAATTTCCTCACATTGATCCATTCACTTTGGCTCATAATGTGTGGAGTCAGTGGTAGAACAGTTATCCTTATAAGCTCTGTTTTCGATAAGCGCAAAATTTCAATTATTTAGCTATGATGTACATTTTTTTTTCTTATTCAGATAACTGCACATGGGGACGTGCACATGGGCACTCCCAGTGATATTGCAGTTGTCAAACATTACAATCTATATTTGGTTATTTATAGATAAAATTCTTCTTCTTCTTCTTCTTCTTATTATTATTATTATTATTATTCTTCTTATTCTTCTTATTCTTCTTATTCTTCTTATCTTCTTCTTCTTCTTCTTATTATTATTATTATTATTATTATTATTATTATTATTATTAGTCTCTTTTTCTTCTCTTCCTCCTCCTTCTCCTCTTCCTCCTCCTCCCCCTCCTCCTCCTCCTCCTCCTCCTCCTCTATTAAAAAGTTTCGTAACTTCCTCCTGTGATAACGGTATATTTCAATAGCATATTATCAATGAAAAATAGAATGACATATTATCGTAAGCTTGTTTATCTCTCTCTTATTCATACCAATATTTATTATGCTCCTCCTTATCTCTATTTAATAAAAATTTAAAAAATAAAATATTGACAAATCCTGGGGTTGTTTGGGGGGTAAAGTTTCACCCCATTTTTCATGATTTGTAGTAAGAGACAACTGCTTAACTTTATTCCAGAGGGAAAACATTTATGACACGTAGGGGAACAAGGAGGAGGTATTCTACCCCCCTCCCTCTGGGGGTATGAAGGGAAAGAAACAGTCACTGTTTTTTCTAAGTTTGCAAAATGAAAGAGAGAGAGAGAGAGAGAGAGAGAGAGAGAGAGAGAGAGAGAGAGAGAGAGAGAGAGAGAGATTATCAGACATTTTATATTTATTCTTGTATAAGATGAGGTTATCAAGGTCGAATCTGATTGGACGTGACCTATACCTGTAATAATATTGAAACCTTTTAAGTAATGAAAGGAGCTGCGTAAATATTCTTATAATCTCTCTCTCTCTCTCTCTCTCCTCTCTCTCTCCCTCTCTCTCTCTCTCTCTCTCTCTCTCTCTTTCAGTTGGTTTTTTGTCGGTAAATATTATATACGTTACTCATTAATTTTTGGCTAAGATGGTCTCCGATAGCTCAGTGGTGGATCGCGTGAGTGCAGGAGACTAACGCTGGTTCGAGTCAACACCGGGACGTTAGAAGGGCATCCAGCCTTAATCCGCTAGCTCCACCATGTGTGTGTCCACCCCCATTCGAATGGGGACTGATTTTGACACATAAAACGGTCTGAAAGTTTCTCAGCATTCCAGAATCATTAGTCTTCATCGTTGACTCTTGAACTAGTATTTATTCTTAGCAGGCAGAGCTGCGGGACGAGTCTATTCATATCGAAATTTTAAGGTATTGGCACATTTTTCCATGTGACCAAACATATTAATTCCTTGTTATTTCTCTCTCTCTCTCTCTCTCTCTCTCTCTCTCTCTCTCTCTCTCTCTCTCTCTCTCTCTCTCTCTCTCTCTCTCTCTCTCTCTCTCTAGCAACTGTTCCTATATTCATATGATATCACGAATTTCACTTCCTAACACCATGTCTCTCCATTTATCCTTGTTTGGGACCGGCATAAAGATGAGCTGGCTTGCCTCCACAGAGGACTGGATGACTATTATCTAGCTCTGTGACCATTGAACTATTTTTTGTAAGATAATAACTAGACTGGTATTATTATTTTTACCGAAATCTTACCCGGGAAAGATGCTATACAACTATTAGCTCTACACATTAAATGGTGCACCCCCTTTGCTTGTTAAGTGTCCAGGGACTTTTTCCTACGAGGGCACCCACTGTCTTGTATATCCGGCACTATAGATGTAAATACATTTACAATAATGGATTTGGTTTTACGTCACGAACTCCCTTTTCTACTAAGGGCTAGGACGGTTGCCTTCTTACGAAGGACTTGTTTTGGCAGGTGTAATCGTTACCCTGAGTGTATGTCCTTACTAACCTCAGTCCGTGACTGGGCGCGAACCCTCGATATGCCGCCTCAGAGTCGCAGACGGTACCATTTTGCCACGGAGACTACCAAATACATTTACAATAATGTTTTGTTAATTTTCTTTAAACGCATAAATGAGGTACCATATATTATTGTCATGTTGTTATCTGAGCATAGCCTATTCTGTACTTAAATAATTGAATATGGTTTATTGTATATGTCATGCTTATGTGTGAGACTGTAATAATGACCTTTCATGCCAATCTTGGAGTGCCTGTGGGCACATGTCCCCATTTAATGCTTTAGATCCAAATAAAAAGAAAAAATTTGCCCCTCAAAAAGTTATTTTTGGTTTTTCTCAGCCTCACTCGCCCCAATATCGCCTTTTCCGTCTCTTCCAATACCAGATGGTCGTTTTTCCATCTCCAAGGGAAAGGACAGGAAAGGGAGGGGGCGCTTTTCCCCTCAATCAGAGAGAGGGTATTGGGTTGGGTCTTAGCTAGAGCAATTTGAGACTAATCCTTTGTCTGCTTAACAAATATTTAAGCATCGTTTTCGCTTCCATTGTTTGTGTAACTCGAGGCACGAGAGCCACATCGGAGATAACACAGAATTTTTTTCCCATTTTTTATTTTTTTTTAGCTGGGAAGATGTTTTAATCGTTCGTGCATTTGTCTGTTTGTATCTACCTAATTGTGTTCGCGGGAAAGAGCCCTATGTTTGATGATTCTCCGTCTCCTGGGTAGTTGTAATAACGGATAGTGTTGGGTATATATATTTACAACTCTGGAAGCAGACTTGAAGTGTCAGTTACAGGACGGACACACACACACGCACGCACACGGACGCACACACGCACGCAAGCACACACACACATACACACACACATACAAACATAGATTTGATAAAGCTTGGTTGTGATATCCAGATTTTTATTTGCTGTAATGGCCCAGCAGGTATGGTGGTATAATCTAACTTGCGACGCGAGTTCGATTCCTCTGAAGCTCAAAAAATTGTTCTTCTTGGAAAACAGTATCGTTTGTCAAGGCTTCGTTGTATGTATATATATATATATATATATATATATATATATATATATATATATATATATATATATATATATATATATATATATACATATATATATATATATATATATATATATATATATATATATATATATATATATACATATATATATATATATATATATATATATATATATATATATATATATATATATATATATATATATATATATATATATATATATATATATATATATATATATATATATACATATATATATATATATATATATATATATATATATATATATATATATATATATATATATATATATATATATATATATATATATTGCAATTACTTTCCAGTTCATATAACTGGTCACATTTCTATGTCAACCGTTACAGTAACAGTTATTACAAAGCCTTTGGGCCTCTGTTACTACTGTGTGACTGTCTGTTATAACCATCTGTTACTTTCACATACGAGAAAAAAAAATCATTCTTATTAAAACCAAGTTGCATTTTACTGTTTTGATATCGAAGACCTGTGAAAATTGTCATTCCCGAATAGATGACCAAACATTTATAAACATCCAGCCAAACAAAGGCCTGAAGGACAAATATATCTGCATTGTAGGAATGTTATATAAATGTTAATTCTTGTAATAATGCGGCCACTTGTTCAAATGAGGTGATGGGGCCCTTATTATTATTATTATTATTATTATTTTTTTTTTTTTAATAAAGAAAATAGTAAGTAATATCTATCTATCTTTCTATATATATATATATATATATATATATATATATATATATATATATATATATATATATATATATATATATATATATATATCCAATTTATCCAAGACACTGGACAGAAGCATTCAGTGCCTGGATTCCCCACCGGTTATAGGTTCTAGTCTGCCGTAGTGTGAAAAAATTAATGCATGTCATATATATATATATATATATATATATATATATATATATATATATATATATATATATATATATATATATGTCGTTATTTATTTATTTATGGTTATATTTTCTTCTTTTTTTCTTCTTCTTCTTCTTCTTCTTCTTCTTCTTCTTCTTCTTCTTCTTCTTCTTCTTCTTCTTCTTCTTTCTCACACAGTGTAATGAGTCTATTATTGGAAGTAGTGAGGGGGCTAGGAGTGTGTGTGTGTGTATGTATGTATGTATGTGTGTGTGTGTGTGTGTGTGTGTGTAGAGTATTATAGAAAAGTTTTAAAAAGACGCATGTGTGTTCTAAATAGTCACTGCAGCTGTTGTCTTAGCGACAGTGATTAATGCATTTACAGTGTCATTAAGTAACAGAGAACCATTTAGTCGAAGATCTTATGAAAATCATAAACATATTAGCACGTATTATCCCCCACAAGCGTATTTTTAACTTTGCTCCCTTTCTTTTTCCATGTAATTATTTTTATCATTATTATACGTACATGTCACGTGTAGCTTAAGTGCTCAAGTTGCGTCAACCCGTTGTCGACATCTTTACACGTTTTCAAGGGGAAAGTTCGTGGCTCGGTTGGATCAGTGTCTGGATCACAGCCTTGAGGTCCTGGCTTCGAATCCTCAAGGTCATGTAGGCGAATAGTATCATTTCTTCGCCAGAGCCTCTCGAGGATGAGAAGATAAGTGTTATTTTTATGCGAATTACTGTTACGCTGTCGATGGATCAGTGCCTAGCTTACAGCCTTGAGATCTTGAGTTCGATTCCTCAAGGTCACCTATATGGTTAGTAGAAAATCTCTTCGCCAGAATCTCTTTGGGATGAGAAAAAGTGACTTCTGGCAATGAGAGATCGAAAATGGGGTTATTTAACTTTACGTGAGGTTCTGGGGTTACTCATCTTTACAAAAAAAATAATTATATTTTCAAATTATGTCCATTGGTGTAAACTTGCATATGCACACACTAATACCAGCCATATAGCAATGAAATATTTGGAACGGCATATTGACCATTAGGATGAACAGTTATAAAGGCGAAATTTGCTTGCCCTCATTTTGTTAAAATTGAAGAGGTTTTTCTTGTCTTATGTACTATGCAAATTTGACTCTTATGGTGCTCTGTAATAATGAGGGAATATGTATTTTCTCATCATTTATATTAATTATTGTGTTACAAAATAATACGTTGTTTTGTGTGTATCTATTATTTTTGCTCTAATGGTCATCTATCATAGAGGCTAATTTACATTATCTCATCAATGAAGTTAATTACTGTGCTAACATAATTATGTTTATTGTCTGTGTTCTTCTGCTGTATTTGTGATGTTTAAATATGTATTTTTTTTTTTTTTGCATTATATTTCTCTGTGAATGAGGAATTGTTTCATGTGTTAATGACCCCGGTTCGAATGACGTTAGTTCACATTTGGCTAAAAAAATTTGCATACATTCTCACGAATCATTTGTTTAACTATAGCAAGTTACTGCTGCTACAGTGTTGCAATACTGAGTTTTACTTATATATATATATTTTTTTCTATTTATTATTTTTCCTTCTCCAGCTGGGCTTGTTGTAGGATAATAATAATAATAATAATAATAATAATAATAATAATAATAATAATAATAATAATAATAATAATAATAATAATAATAGTAATAATAATAATAATAATAATAATAATAATAATAATAATAATAATAATAATAACAATAATAATAATAATAATAAAAATAATAATAATAATAATAATAATAATAATAATAATAATTGCTCTATCATGTATTTCCCTTTATTTCATAATATATTGGAAGGACAACCTGAAAGGTTGCCGACATAGCTCTATGCATTTTGTAAAAGCTCTTTCAAACAAAGGTCAAAAGATTCCCAGCTCCCATGGATTAATTTTTAGCTATTAATTTTACTACTACTACTACTACTACTACTACTACTACTACTACTACTACTATTACTACTACTACTACTACTACTACTACTACTACTACTACTGATAATAATAATAATAATAATAATAATAATAATAATAATAATAATAATAATAATAATAATAATAATAATAATAATAATAATAATAACAATAATAAAAGAAGAAGAAAAATTATAATAATAGTAATACAAATAATTTTAATAATAGTAATAATAGTAGTCACCGTGGCTCAGGCGGTAGCGTCCGCGACTTTAAGGCGTCAGATCGAGGGTTCGCTCCCCGCCACGGTCTGAGGTTAGCAAGGGCATGCACTCAGGGTAACGATTACATCTGCCAAAACAAGTCCTTCGCAAGAAGGCAACCATCCTAGCCCTTGGTAGAAAGGGGAGTCCGTGATGTAAAACACGCTTATAATAATAGTAATAATAATAATAATAATAATTGTAATAATATTAATAATAATGATAGAAATAATTATCATAACAATAATGATTAAAATCCTATTATTTTTGTTATCATAATTATTATTATTATTATTATTATTATTATTATATTCCCTGCGTGTCGTAAAAGGCGACTAAAAGTGGACGGGGCGGGGGGACTGGGAATCCCCCCCCCTTGTATCAACCTCCTGCGAGGCGTCAACGAAGAGGGGGAGTAGAGGGGAGAATAACTTCTCCCCAAACTTTCCTTTCTTGACGTCGGCTACCCCCCAATTTAAGGGGGAAACAGCCACGGTATATGTATGTATGTATGTATTATTATTATTATTATTATTATTATTATTATTATTATTATTATTATTATTGCTGGTGCTCTTGATAATACTGCCGAACTGGCTTGACTTTCATTTATATGTTTGGGAACGAATACAACTTCCTTCTTGCGTTTACTAATCAGTACTAAACGGAATGGTTTTCCGCTAGCACGGTTAGCCTGTTCATTAGGAGAGACTGAACGTAGCTTCGCGTCCTGTATCAGGATTTAATCCTCCGGCCTTAATATGTTCATTCATTTCGAAAACAACCGACCAGAAGGTATGTTTACGTCTACCTACAGATATAAGGTCATTTTTGTTTGTCTGCATGTTTGGTATGTCTCTTCGAGGGATGTTTATTTGTTTGTTTGTTTGTGTAACTTTTTGATCGTGATTGTTTGGTTGTGTGAATTCTATCTGTGTCTGTCTCTCCGATCAAAACTAATTTTTTTTTATTGTCTGCATGTTTGATATGTTTCTTCGAGGATATATATTTGCTTGTTTGTCCATTTAATCTTAATTATAAATATTTGTCTGTGTGGCTTTTGTCTATTTTTTTTTCGTTTGCCTGCATGTTTGCATTGGCTCTCTTCAGGGGTGTTTATTTCTGTAACCTTGATTGTGATTGTTGGTCTGTGTGACTTTTATGTCTGTGTTAGTATATTTTTGTATGTTTGGCTATAGTACGAGTTTAACTCATTCCTTATTACGTCTGTTTGGCTTTTAACGTAATTACTTACATTGCTTTTGTGTTTGGTGTCTTTATATATAGTATATAGTTTTTTTGTTTATGTGACTTCACTTGTTTTATAGTTTTATATGCCTTGAGTGTGTGTGTGTGTGTGTGTGTGTGTGTGTGTGTGTGTGTGTGTGTGTGTGTGTGTGTGTGTGTGTGTGTGACTATGAGTGTTAATCCTTCCCAACTGTTTGGTTTTGTCTGTTTGGGCGTACTGTATATGTTCTTTGCAATTTTTTTTGTAAGTTTGTTTGTTTATTGTGGCCACTAATTTGTACGTCTGTATGCATGTCTTTTTGGGTGTTTATTTTTGTTACTAGACTAATTTGTATGTTTTTGTGTGTGCTTGTTTTGTTACTAAATTAATTTGTATGTCTATATGCATGTCTTGTTGTGATTGTTTTTGTTACTAAACTATATTGTATGTCTATACGCATGTTTTTATGTGTGTTTTTTTTTAATAAACTTATTTGTATGTCTGTTTACATGTTATGTCTATTTTTAATATGGCCTTGGATTACTTCATTCTTTCCGACTTGTTTCTAGCGAACAAAATAAGTTGTTTGTTTGGCTGGGAGCTTGTTTACAGTCTAATTGTTTGTCTGTCTTACAGTCTTGATTGGTTGTCTGGTCTAGTCTTTTTATTTTCTTGTGTGTTTGGTTTACATTTTCTTTTGTCTAACGTGCATCCTGTTTACAGTCTATTTATCTGGTTTACAGCTCGAAATTTTGTATAACTTATAGCATGTTTGTAGTCTAGTTGTTTGATTCACAGTCTATTTACAGTTTGGTTCTTGTTTAAGTGTTTGTCTGTCTCGATTTTGTGTGTGTCTGTTTAGGTCTGATTGTTTTATTTGTGAATGTGTTTTGTTTGTCTGGTTTAAACTCTGAATGTTTATAAGTTTGTCTATTTGTTTGTGAGACTTCGCTTGCTGTTTGTTTGTATGGATGTCTGTTTCACACAGGGACACACACACACACACACACACACACACACACACACACACACACACACACACACACACACACACACACACACATATATATATATATATATATATATATATATATATATATATATATATATATATATATATATATATATATAGACACACACACACACACACACAGGTCATTGGCCTCTGACCACGTGTAAGGAAAAAGTGACCTTGAGTCCTTGACCCCAAAGGGGTAAAAATGTGCCCTGTCATGATCCGTTATAATTAGTTGACCTGAGGTCACAGCAGGTCACCGTCTAGACGACTTTACTGACCAGCTCCCTGACCCAAGAGACCTCTCTTTTATTGTTTACCATATACCTTATAATTAATTATAGTATATATTAGAGGGGTTTACTATTTCGGAAGGAAGGATTTATTATTATTATTATTATTATTATTATTATTATTATTATTGTTATTATTATTGAACTCGAAAATCCAGTAGCGACTTCATTAAGTGAAGAATAGAAACAAAAACCACATGACCATTGGTTAGAGCACTCAACTCTGGAAGTGACACACACGCTTTCGAACTTATCGCGAGGTGTTAGGAAAGGTTTCCAGCTTTAATTGCCCAGCTCCAGCCTGTGTGTGTTCACCCTCAGTCGCATGAGGATTATACATACTCTAAAAATGCACCAAGCTTTCGATTTCCACTGAAAGCATCTTCAGGATGGTGATTCACCGCCATCTTGAAGATGCTTCCAGTGGAAAGCAAAAGCTTGGTGTATGTTTAGAGTTTGTACACATACACATATATACATGGCCTCATTCCCACCTGTAAGGGGGTGGCAGAGACAAGAGTCATCCATTCACCACGATCCACACATACCTCACCTACTCATCTTAGCTCCTTGAAGATGAAGGGTTGTCATATAGTGTTTTTCTTACACTATCCGTGTAATATAGGTAGCAAGGTCGGTTATAGAGATGCGTCGTTCAATTAACAGTAATTTATTTAGAGAAAACTTGAACTAACTTGTGCCTCAAAGCTCCCATTTCTAAAGTTCCTGAACTTCACTCTTCCCACCCCCTTAGGGGGAGGTGTCTAACTATGGACGTAAGTTCTGCCCCCGGCAAGGACTGACTTAAGACTAAAACTGACACGGGTTGTGTATGCCGTCCTGTGGCAGCGGGTTTCTGAGTGCGCACTCTGCCCTCTAGCGGCTAAAGACATCTATATGAGATGCCTTACGACAGGGTGTCCACAGCTGCGGCTGTCGGGCATCATTGCAGAGTTTGCATAAGTAGCAGAATACTCGTAGTAACTACTGTGGCTTTCTAGTCCTCCGGGCATGGGGCAGGCATCGTTTTCAGACTGGTTCGCTCCCCCAATTGCTGGATTGTCTATATAAGGCACAGTTTTGTGTTTCACAATAAGTCCCTGTGAATGGGGGGTGGATATACATATTGAAACTGGGGAATTAAGGCTAGATGCCTTTCATATAATGAACCATCTTAAGTGTCACAATTAGACCCCGTGAATGAGGGTGGACACAGACAGATTGGAACTGGGGTATTAAGACTAGATGCCATTCCTAACTCCACGCGTTGGGGTCGAACTCGCGTAAGTCGCTTCCCGCCTTGCTTACTCTACCATTGCCATATATATATATATATATATATATATATATAAATATATATATATATATATATATATATATATATATATATACATATATATATATATATATATATATATATATATATATATATATATATATATATATATATATATAGCACATTACATATGTGAAAACATGAATCATTTTTTTTTTTACCCCGACCGGGACTCGAACCTAGGACTTATGATTACTAAGTCAAGGCGCTACCACTACTATGTATAGCAGATATAAGCTATAAGGTTGGGTTCCTTTTAACCTTCTGTGGTGTAGTGGTAGCGCCTTGACTTAGTAATCATAAGTCCTAGGTTCGAGTCCCGGTCGGGGTAAAAAAAAATGATTCATATATATATATATATATATATATATATATATATATATATGTATGTTGAATGCCTCGGAGGTAATTTGATGTCTGTGAAGTTCAGTTTAAATAAGTTTTCTAATCAAACTGAGTGAGTAAGTTAAGGTTAATTGTGTTAGTTAATGGTAAAGGTTAAGGTAATCTTATTATTACCTGGTAAAATTAGCTCCCTACAGTTGAAGAAGAAGAAGAAGAAGAAGAAAAAGAAAAAAAAAGAAGAAGAGGAAGAAGAAGAAGAAAAAAAAGAAGAAGAATAAAGAAAAAGACGAAGAAGAAGAAGAAGCAGGAGGTGGGGGGAGGAGGACATCTAGGGAAGGTTCTTGCTACAGGAATTAGGGCAGTGATTTGAGTCCTTTTGATTTAATAATAATAGTAATAATAATAATAAAAATAATAATAATAATAATAATAATAATAATAATAATAATAATAATAATAATAATAATAATACACGTATTTATATCATTGTAAGTTTTGCTAGCTGAGACAGTTTCTAGTAGGCATATCTAGTGATACGACTTAAGGCAAATATCTCTCTCTCTCTCTCTCTCTCTCTCTCCTCTCTCTCTCTCTCTCTCTCTCTCTCTCTCTCTCTCTCTCTCTCTCGCTTCGATCTTGGGATATTATGAGCAAAGATCACTAAAATTTGTTTTGTTATAATCCGGGACATCGTAGGATTAAATAGTATGGATTTTAAGGGTGAGTTTTAACGAGCTGGACAGCACAGTGGTTAGAGTTCCCAACTCATTAGGTGACAGACCCCCTCGGTCAAACCTCCTTTTGGTTGTTAGGAAGAGTATTCAGCCTTAATTCCCCAGCTCCAACCTGTCTGGCCTCACCCCCTGAATGAGGAATAATAGTGACATAACTTGGCAAACAACTACCACTGGCTAGTACAGTGGTAACGCGCTGGCTTCGCATTCATGAGGTCGAAAGATCGGTTCCCGTCCAAGACCGAGAGTTTAAGCTGTTTACTGGCAGGAACTGCTGTGGGTGGACACCACAGTGGGGGGGTTGGGGCTTACCCTGGCTGACGAATACCCATTGTATTGAAATGGAAATAAAGTATTATTATTATTATTATTATTATTATCTCTCTCTCTCTCTCTCTCTCTCTCTCTCTCTCTCTCTCTCTCTCTCTCTCTCTCTCTCTCCTCTCAACCAAGGGTTAGGTGTGGCTTCCTGAACCTCCTCCCCCCACCCCAACCCCACCAAAATCCGTGTGCCATCCAGGCAGCTTTAAAAAGAACTCCTTTTCACATCTTAGACGAAACAATGTGGAAAATCGACGAATGACGGTGAATATTCGTTCGTCATGAATGAATATGAGTAAAAGCGAGTGAAAAGATTAGGATTCGGTGGACGATGCATTGCGACGTTTTGTACGTTTGGTGGGGGGGGGGTATGTAATGTTTACGTTTTCGTTTTTTGGCGGTCGAGATTTTTTAGTTGTTTTTTGTAATTATTTCTTTCTCTTGGGTTGGCCAAGTCAAAGCACACACATTCACCAGGAGTCAAAAATACCTCCACTCCTCTTACCTTCTTGGGATGATGGGTTGCAACAGTTCCTCCCACCAGCTATCTTGGGTCATCCACAGGGTAAGTGGGCAAACATTCTGCCGTTAGAATCGACAGCCGCAGCTGGTTTACCTCCACCATATCATCACAAAATTATATTTCACATATTTTTTCAAGATAAATGGGATAAAAAGATAGATAGATAGAGAGAGAGAGAGAGAGAGAGGAGAGAGAGAGAGAGAGAGAGAGAGAGAGAGAGAGAGAGAGAGAGAGAGAGAGAGAGCTAACTAGAAAAGCCACATCTTACTTTGATGAAGAATTAGTTTTAGGTCACAGACACCCATTTCTAGCAAGGGTTAAGACGGTGCCCTCTTTCCAAGGACTTTGTTTGGCAGGGGGGTTTACACGGTCAAACGGTTCGTCGAACGCTGTCCCACAGACAAGTGTTTGAAGTGATGTTCGAACGTGTTAACGGGGTATTTGGTTGTCGAACACGTTTGTCGAACGTGTTCGACAACCAAATACCCCGTTCACACGTTCGAACATCACTTCAAACACTTGTCTGTCGAACCGCGTTCGACGAACCGTTTGACCGTGTAAACCCCCACTTTCATTCTCTTGCAGGTACTGTTCTACCATAACCTCACACATCACATATTATTTATTCCTTTTGTAAGTGCTGCCCGGGAGACAACCCAAAAGCTATTGGACAAGCCATTAATATGCACAACTTGTAGTAGTAGTAGTAGTAGTAGTAGTAGCTGATGTTGTTCAGAGCTGTATTGCTTTTATCTATCTCGAGTACGAAACGACTAGCAAAGGTTGAAATAGCTCAGTGGTAGAGCCCGCGAAGCGTGAAACAACTGACGCGAATTCGATCCCACTAAGGGTTGTTAGGATGGGCATTCAGCCTTACTCCCACAGCTCCAATATTTCTGTGTCCACCCCCATTCGAATGGGGACCAATTGTAACAGTAATCGTTGAATAACAGATCTAGAGACACTAAGTCTGTTAGTAGTCTCCGTGGCAAAATGGTAGCCTCTGCGACTCTGAGGTGGCAGTCGAGGGTTCGCGGCCCGTCACGGACTGAGGTTAGTAAGGGCATACACTCAGGGTAACGATTACATCTGCCAAAACAAGTACTTCGTAAGAAGGCAACCGTCCTAGCCCTTAGTAGAAAAGGGAGTTCGTGACGTAAAACCGAATCCAGAGACAATAAGTCTGTTGTTAAAGTCCCAAATTCTAATCGAGTGTATGTATGTGTGTGCGTGTATGTGTGTGTGTGTGGATGTGTGTGTGCGTGGATGTGTATGTGTGCGTGTATGTGTGTGTGTACATACTGTTTGTTGTTAAAGTCAGAAATCCTAATCCAAGGAGAGCTAGCACAGCATACTCTGCTTGTGTGATTACCTAATTGTGATTACCTAATTGTGTTTACGGGAAAGAGCCCAAAGCTCGTATCTTCCCGTCTCCTGATCGGTTCCATTTTGTACTTAGTGATACTTATCATACCTGTCCTTAAAACTATGGATTGAGATAGCATTAACTACCTCCTCGCTTAGCCAATTCCAATTATCAACTACTCTTACACTGAAAAAGTATTTCCTTACATCCTGCAAAGAAGTTTTCTTACGAAGCTTCAAACTATGACCTCTAGTTCTAGAGCCAGTTTGTGTGTGTGTGTGTGTGTGTGTAAATTAACGATCATTAAGGAGTAGCATAACTAACTACAAAACCTAGAAACAAGACTATAAACTATGGCCTCATGGAGTTTGTCACCTTCATAATCTTATCATACTATAAATATAGAAACATGCGTCACAGTGTTATGCGGGGCAACATAGATAGAGGCCCTCTCTCTCTCTCTCTCTCTCTCTCTCTCTCTCTCTCTCTCTCTCTCTCTCTCTCTCTCTCTCTCTCTCTGGGTTAGAACTCGTGATTTTAACAAATGACAATATTATGTCTCTAAATTCGCTATCATATTCTTAGTCTGCAGTTACTTCTTAAAATATCGTCTTTGTTAGATTCAATATTGTTATTCGTCTTGTGATCGAGACAGATAAAAGTACTAGAGCCCAGAATATCAACAGTAACTACTACTACTACTACTACTACTACTACTACTACTACTACTACTACTACTCTCGCTGACTCACAAGACATCAGCCCTTTGTTATTATGCATGTGTATATGAAATAAAGATGACTGATTGATTGATTGACTACTACTACTACTACTACTACTACTACTACTACTACTACTACTACTACTACTCTTGCTGACTCACAAGACATCAGCCCTTTGTTATTATGCATGTGTATATAAAATAAAGATGACTGATTGATTGATTGACTACTACTACTACTACTACTACTACTACTACTACTACTACTACTACTACTACTACTACTCTTGCTGACTCACAAGACATCAGCCCTTTGTTATTATGCATGTGTATATGAAATAAAGATGACTGATTGACTGATTGACTCTTACTACTACTACTACTACTACTACTCTTGCTTACTCACAAGACATCAGCCCTTTGTTATTATGCATGTGAAAATGAAATAAAGATGATTGATTGATTGATTGACTCTTACTACTACTACTACTACTACTCTCGCTGACTCACAAGACATCAGCCCTTTGTTATTACGCATGTGTATATGAAATAAAGATGACTGATTGATTGACTACTACTACTACTACTACTACTACTACTACTACTACTACTACTACTACTACTACTACTACTACTACTACTCTTGTTGACTCACGAGACATCAGCCCTTTGTTATTATGCATGTGTATATGAAATAAAGATGACTGATTGATTGATTGATTGACTCTTACTACTACTACTACTACTACTACTACTACTACTACTACTACTACTACTACTACTACTCTTGCTGACTCACAAGACATCAGCCCTTTGTTATTATGCAGGTGTATATGAAATAAAGATGACTGATTGATTGATTGACTTTTACTACTACTACTACTACTACTACTATTACTACTACTACTACTACTACAACTGATTTTGTCTCTATGGGTTTTCAACAAAGAGAGGGGTGTACAACCCTGGAGCCAGACAGTTATATGTTGAACTAAGGATGGTATTTCTTAAATGTATAAACTCGCCATAATTCATGAACATTAACTATGAGGCAAATGTGAATCAATAGTATCCGCACGAACACTGGTTGTACGTTGTACGTTGTCTAATTCATTGTTCCTGCGGCTGTGGTGCGCGCAAGCACGCTCTTCACGAGGTGCGTGCTACTTGTAATAATTCCTTGAGATTATGGAAGTTTTCGTGGTAAGCTCCAGCAAGTGTACGTGTGTGTGTGTGTGGGTGCGTGTGCGTGTGTGTGTGTGCGTGTGTGTGTGTGTGTGTGCGTGTGTGTGTGGTGTGTGTGAAATTTTCGTGATAACCTCCAGCATGTATTCGCATAAATATGTATATGTGTGTGTGTATTTGTAGCAAGGATGGAATCTTCATGTTTTATTTTTCTATTCCTGTATGAAGTATGGGGGCCGCTGTAACTCAGTAGTAGAGTGTGCAAGTCGCGAAACGAAAAACACGACTTCGATCTCACCGCGGAGTGTTAGGAAGGGCATCCAGCCTGTGTCCATGACATATGTATAACGGCGCTCGCAATTCTGGCTAGTACTAGATTATGGTCATCTTTATATTTTAATGATTCTTACACACGCATACACACATACAGACACACACACACAAGCACACACTGATCAGGAGCACGGGAAGTATTCCCACGTGCTTTGGGCTCTTTCCCGTATAACACATATTTGGTCATTTCGTGCGTGTATTGAGACGCATATGCGCTTCCAGCACGAAGTTTCATTTCCTCGTGTTTCGTGTATTCAAACATGGTCCGTTTAACCCTATACTCTTGTACGTTTTCGTAGCGTGGATTCGGTTTACGTCACGAACTGCCGTTTCCACGAAGGGCTAGGACGGTTGCCTTCTTACGAAGGACTTGTTTTGGCAGATGTAATCGTTACCCTGAGTGTATGCCCATACTAACCTCGGTCCGTGACGGGGCGCGAACCCTCGACCTGCCGCCTCAGAGTCGCAGACGCTTTTTGCATCTCTAATTATCGATATTAAAAAGAATGAAGGTTTTCCCTGGTTACGTATTTTGACCGCTCAGACCAGGAGTTTAGATAATAATAATAATAATAATAATAATAATAATAATAATAATAATAATAATAATAATAATAATAATGTAACGAAAGACTAAAATTCCCACTTTGACAAATTTCTCAAAAATTTATTTATTAATCAATATATTTATTTATTTATTTATTTATTTACGTATTCATTATTTAATTTTACCTACTCTACATTTTCTTCGCGTTTCTTACCTTCCAGACTTTATTTACATTTTTTTTTTTTTACAAGCAAAGTAAAAGACCAACAGCAGAAATTATTTGTTGATGTCATTTTGATTACGTAGTCACACGTACACAGAGACAAACACGTCAAAAGATTTTTATTTTGCCCACTTGTACAATATCGGAACCAGAGGAAGAAAATGCATGAATAGAGGTGGAGAAGTGTGGAGTTCGGAGCGCGTAAGTGTTTTGCTCGTGTAGTGAAAGAGAAGGGCCTGAATACCAACATGGCAGGCGACAGAGGCAGGTGCAGGCAGCTCATAATGAATCAGCGACCCCATATAAAGTCGGGATCATATAGCTGACGAAAGAAGTGTTTGTGTCTGGTGTGCAGAAATTTTCATCTTCTGAGTGAATGTACTTATTAATTTATTATTTTTATTTATATATTCATTTGTTGATTTTATTTACTTATTTACTTATTTATTTATTCATTTGTTTAATTGTTTATTTTGTTTATTTGTTTGTTTGTTGATTACCAATCAGGTGTGTGTGTGTTATGTACTTGTTTTCAAGAGATGGATGATATAAATAGGTGACTGCTATCATGACATATGCTCTAAAGAACTTGTTTATGATTCTCTTAACCAGAGAGAGTATTCCAAGCTTTTTGGATCTCGTGAGACTGAATTTGGTACATACATGCATATACAGAGGTTGCAATCTCCCCCCTTGTAAAAGGGTGGCCGAGTCAAAGTACATACATTTATCAGACACTAATCTACCTTGATCACTCTTAGCTCTTTGATATTCGTTAATAAAGATTAAGACTACAGTCTTAGAGCCCTAGGAGACCTATATAGAGCTATTGGAGATCTGGGGGGGGGGCGTCTACCCCCACTTGGGAATCACGTGTGTAATGAATACATGCTTCATGTTTGATAAATTATGGAATATACCTTCACTTCAGAAGGACTAATGGGTTCGTACCCTATGGATGAGCTGAGAGAGAGAGAGAGAGAGAGAGAGAGAGAGAGAGAGAGAGAGAGAGAGAGAGAGAGAGAGAGAGAGAGAGAGAGAGAGACTGAAAAGAAAGGAAGAGATTGAAGGCTAACTAAAGGAGAAGATATTTGGAATGCCTAAGGAGAGATTTAGGGACACAGGAGAAGGATTGTGAACATGAGAAAGCTTTCTTGGATAAAGGAAGATTGGCTTGGGTTTAAGCGTGAGGGATTTTGGATAAAGGAGAAGGGATTGGGAATAAAGGCTTAGGGATATAGGAGGAGGATTTGGGGAAAAGGAGGAGGGACTTAGGAATGAAGACATAGAGAAATAGAAGGAAGATTGGGGATAAAGGAGGAGGGATTGGGCATCAAGGTTGAGGGAATGGGAATGAAGAAATAGTGATATAGGAGGAAGATTGGAGAAAATGAAGGACTATGGATAAAGGAGGAGGCTTGGGGAAAAAGGAGGAGGGATTCAGGATAAAGGAGTAAGGATTGGGTAATGATTAAATAGGGATATAAAAGGAGAATTGGGGATAAAGGAGGGGGGATTTGATATAAAGGAGGAGGGATTGGGTAAGGAAGGAATAGGAAAATAGAAGGAGGATTGGAGATAAAGGAGAAGGGATTTAGGATAATGGAAGAGGGATTGGAGAATGAAGGAAAAGGGATATAGGAAAAGGATTGGAAATGAAAGTTGATGGATTGGAAATAAGGGATGAGAGGGATTGGGTATAAAGGATTGGCCATGGAAGAAGAAAAGGGAGGTGAGGTATACGAAAGAAGAGATAAAGAGACAGGGAAAAAAATGGAAAGAAAGAGGTAATAAAAATGAAAAGAGGACGAAAGAAAGATGTGATAAAAAGAGATCGAAGGAAGGGTTTGGAAGTAATAGGAAAGAAAAGAGGAAAATAAAGAAGATTAAATGGAAATATAAGAAAAAGAGGAATTATACAGGAGGGATTGGAGAGGACAGGAGCAAAATTATAGAGGAGGGACGGAATGGCAATAGAAAGGAAGACTGTTAAAGGAGGAGATAAAGAAGAGAAAACTTAATGAGCTGAAAATGAGGAGGAGAGAGAGAGAGAGAGGGAGAGAGAGAGAGAGAGAGAGAGAGAGAGAGAGAGAGAGAGAGGGGGGGGTTAAGGCTGGATGCCCTTCCTAACTCCCACGGCGGGTCGAATACGGGATTGTCACTGCCTGAGTTTCTTCGCTGTTGCTTTCCTTATAATAATAATAATAATAATGATAATAATAATAAAAATAATAATAAAAATACACTACTACTACTACTACTACTACTACTACTACTACTACTACTAATAATAATAATAATAATAATAATAATAATAGTAGTAGTAGTCACCGTGGCTCAAGCGGTAGCGTCCGCGACTCTGAAGCGTCAGGTCGAGGGTTTGCTCCCCGTCACGGTCTGAGGTTAGCAAGGGCATGCACTTAGGGTAACGATTACATCTGCCAAAACAAGTCCTTCGTAAGAAGGCAACCGTCCTAGCCCTTGGTAGAAAAGGGAGTCCGTGACGTAAAACCGGAAACAATAATAATAATAATAATAATAATAATAATAATAATAATAATAATAATAATAATAATAATAGAAAACAAGACTTAGCAACAGAATGAGAAAAAAAATGAAAAAAAAAATACAAAAATAAAAACAGAAGAAAAATGATGAGGTGGACACTATTTAAGTCAGCAAAAACGAGGGCAAAGAATAGACAACTTTTTCTGATGAATCGTCTCGGGCTTCGCTAAGCTCCTTCAAAGGTCATTCACGATTGTTCGACTGTTGACCAGTGCGACACGTGGGTATTTTATGAGGTCATTGTTTTCAATTTTGCATTACGAAGTACGTCATTATTGTATATGTACTGACATGACCTATATACATATGTAAATTGCATGCTGTGCAGTGCAGTGTCTCACTATGTATAAGGACACTTGCACTCATACATAATCAGTGATAATATTTCTCTCTCTCTCTCTCTCTCTCTCTCTCTCTCTCTCTCCTCTCTCTCTCTCTCCTCTCTCTCTCTCTCCTCTCTCTCTCTCTCCCTCTCTCTCGTGATATATTATATAGAAGTAGAGTTCCCAATACTTATTTAGTGGAATAGAAGCATTTTTTAAACTTCTTCTTCTTCTTCTTCTTCTTCTTCTCTTCTTCTTCTCTCTTCTTCTTCTTCTTCTTCTTCTTCTTCCTCTTCTTCTTCTTCTTATTCTCTCTTCTTCTTCTTCTTCTTCTTCTTCTTCTTCTTCTTCTTCATTCTTATTCTTCTTCTCTTCTTCTTCTTCTTCTTCTTCTTCTTCTTCTTCTTCTTCTTCTTCTTCTTCTCTTCTTATTCTTATTCTTCTTCTTATTCATATTCATATTCTTATCTTATTCTTATTCTTATTCTTCTCTTATCTTCTTCTTATTCTTCTTCTTATTCTTATTCTATTCTTATTCTTATTATTATTCTTATTATTATTATTATTATTATTATTATTATTATTAGTTGTTATTATTACATATTATTATTATTATATTATTATTATTATTATTATTATTATTATTATTATTATTATATATTTATTATTATTATTATTATTATTATTATTATTATTAATTCACTCTTTCAATATTTTTGTAACTGTAACTATAGAAATTATGAAACCAACTAATTCGCCCTCTAAATACTCTTGGTGAACAAATCCAAAAATTAAAAATTAAAAATCTATTTTGAGTTTATTTACGGCTGTTCGGCCTTGTGAGTATCAAGGTTCTTACTGTTGTCATGGTTCTGGTTACTTATTCTAAAGTTGTACTTTCTTTACATTAATATACTTGTCATTAAATTAAATTTAGCTTCAGAGGCACAATATATTCATTTTTAATCATATTTGCTAGTTACTTGCTTATTTTCTTTGTTTTTAATTATTCAATTGTGCGAATTATTTTTAAAGATAAAATTATTGTAAAATAAAAGAAATATTTATTTTTCGATAATGATCTCTTGCTACATTAATATATATATATATATATATATATATATATATATATATATATATATATATATATATATATATATATATACATATATATATATATATATATATATATATATATATTATTTGTTTGTTTGTTCCGGTTTTACGTCACGGACTCCCTTTTCTACCAAGGGCTAGGACGGTTGCCTTCTTGCGAAGGACTTGTTTGGCAGATGTAAACGTTACCCTGAGTGCACACACACACACACACACACATACAAAAACACACACATACACACACACACAGGATGGATACAGACTGACAAACACATCTAGGATAGATTATACCAAAAACAGGAAAATATAGCGTCATTAATGTATACATTTCTTATTGTTACGTATGTTGAGAATTTACCGATGGAATGATAACTAATGCAAACAATGGTCTCTTTGTTACGTAGAACTTGTGAGGGTGTATTTGTCTGTCATGTAGTTCCTTATTGTTAGTATCTGCAGACCGCGGCAGCGCAGTGGGCAGACCACTCAACTCGGGAGGCAATGCAGTGGTTAGAGCACGTCTTGGGATGTGATAAACCCGTGTTCGAACCCACTGCGGTTTGCTAGGAAGGGCATGTAACTTTAATCCCCCAGCTCCAACCTGCCTGTCGTAATGCCCAAATGTCTTGCCACAGACTACTTCTTAATCAGCCGGGTTTTTATTTTCACATGTTCCTATGTGGTTGCTGTTTCCGACTGGCACTTTGGAGACTAGTGTTGCTTTTGGCTCCAGTATTTTACATCCAGGTACCCTTTTTGACACCAAACCTCTCCACTGATCCGACCTTGAGGCCGGCACCAAGTTTAGCTGACACTCTTCCCCAGTGGCTAAATGTCTTCTCACTGATAGGAAGTTAATGCACAGTCTTGTGTATTACAAATAGTCCCAGATCGACTGGGGTGGATACAGACGTGTCGGAGCTGGGGTATTAAGGCTAGATCTCCTTCCTAACGCCCCGCAGTGTGATATATCCTGCGGTATTCGCTTCACGAGTAGCGCGCTCTACCACTGAGCTATCGCGGTGAACTGGTGAAAATGAGAAATATGGAAGTTCAACTCAGAGCTAACTTTATTTTTAGATGCCTTATAAGCTATAGCCGTGGTGCCAAGAAAGATTTTGGGACATATTTTTGTGTCACAAGTGGAAGAAGTTTAGTTCTACGTACAAGAGCCATAATCACCCTTATAAGGGAATTACTTACAGCACAAATTTACATGCACAACATGTTAAACATGTATGGGTGTGGTCAGGCACTCAGTAGTTAGTGCCATTCACACGCGGACAAAATTGTAATCATTGTTGTTAACATGTCTCTCGGGGAAAAAAAATCTCTCTCGTGACTTTAAGTAATTAATATGACTTCTAATGTACAGGACATTAATTATTGTAGATATGTTTTAAATTAGGCATTTAAGTATTTTTATCAGTCAAAGACTTTCATGTTTAAAAATCTTATTTTCTGAAAAAAAAGCATTTTTGGGAGAAATTGTTTCCTTTTTTTTTATTACAACTAACGTGTGGAGTACTTGTATCAGTGCAATTTTAGTAAAAAAAAAAGTTCTGAATCACGTGTTTCAAAGTTCAGCCCCTTTCTTTCGCTCCAAGTTCTGGTGTTGCCAGTACTAGTTTTATTTTCTTTTTGTGTATAATATTGTATCTTTTCAATTTATCTTTAATCACCAACACGTGTATCGTATCTGGTGAATTTAGGTTAAATACTGAGACTTTTTAAACCAGCTTTTGAAGGGAGCATGCTAGCCCAACTCTGCACCGGTTCCTAGCCCTGATCAAGGGAGAGAGTAAGTGTATGAAGAGGTTTCCGGCTGTAGAACTCGAAGTCATCGCCAATGCTAGTCTCCAAGAGACCCCATATGAACTTGGGAAAAGTTATTAAGAAAGAAGGTACTCTTGGTACCATGAGAGAGAGAGAGAGAGAGAGATAGAGAGAGAGAGAGAGAGAGAGAGAGAGAGAGAGAGAGAGAGAGAGAGAGAGAGAGAGAGAGAGATGAACTCTTGAAAAAAAAAAACTGCTCTTTGAATTAGTATTGAGAAGGGCAGCAAAACAACTTGTTTGGTTCCAGGATCCGGCCCTATGCAGAATCCAGCCCTTACTTTATCCGGTTGAGCGTGTTCGTCAGCGAACAAGACTTGTTAAGTTCCTCTATTGCTTCAAAACTTCATTTTTTTTTTTTTATCAATCCAGTTGTGGTTTGGGCTAGCATGGTGTGAGCTATTGACCACCAATATTTTACTTACAGACTAATAGAGCGATGGAACCTGAGAAATGTGAAGTACTAAGCAGTACTATTTAACACCCTAAAAGAGCTTATAAAACACACCAACTATACCAGTACCACTCCAACTGGTATTATTTTTGCACCATGCATGTCTTCTACCGGGCCTTAATTCCATAGGTCTGAAATTAGACGATTGACTTTTTTGCCTGTCACCCCTAGTCATTTTTCAGTCATAAACCTAACAGAAGTTTCCAGGTTGGTTCCTATTTCGTGATTCGTCTTTTTCTTCAATTATCTTTCCTAACTCTGCAATGCACTCACATATGCCAATTTGCTAAGGTTCTCGGGACTTCTGACTGGCAAAGCTATGAAGGAACTCTATTGCTTTATAATCAAATAAAATCTGTCAATTTATCTAGTCTAAATATATCCCTATGGAACTGAGACCACAAAATTTTACTCGTTTATTAGGAAGGGCAGCCACCCAAAATTCCCCAGCTCCAACCCGTGTCTGCCCTCATTCGAATGGTCATCAAGAGTGACTCGTAACACGTCAAGCAACAGCAATACGTTCATAGTCATTGTATTCGTTGTAAGTTATTATATAATGCAAAATTATTGATCAATGTCCTTTTATAGCATTGGTTCGATAGGTAATATTACAATATTATCGGTTTTCGTGCAAGGTTAATGCCCTAGGCTAACTATTTTAAGTGATGTATTTACAAATGCCAAGGAATTTTACTTTGCCTCAACCACCCCCATTTTAAGGGGGAATATGGCACTTGTAATTGACAGTTTTTGAATGTTTTTTGGCTATAGGGCCATTGTCTTAATGTAAATATCAAAGATCACTTTAACTGTATTGCCAGAAATAAATAATGACATCAGTTGGTCAAAAGATGTTAGTATTGTGTACATACGTATGTACTTACATATTAATATTTGGCTCACGTGACGTGTTTAGCAAACAAACTCATTGATAACAGACCCATGATCGAGCCCACCTCTGGAAGGGCATCCAGCTTTAATTCCCCAGCTCAAACCTGTGTCTACCCTATAACGAGAATGACTAGTGACACTTGAAACGGCAAAACAATACGGATGGTAACCAAGGGTCAGGAAAATCTATCGAACTTCAGCACGTGATTGGGGGGGGGGTTGGAAGAGCCAGGGGAACACGTTATTGATATTGAGGGGTGAGAAGTGTGTGGGTGTGGGGAGGGGGGCAAGGTACTCCTTTAAACATGCTTTTACATAAATGATTTCGTCCCTTCGCTACGACAGACGAAGACTATTGATTTCGTCCACCCAAAATTGTATTTATATATAGCCTAGTCGTTCGATCATCTTGGGATACTTTTTTTTTTTTTTCTTTCAACTGTCTAAATACCTCCTTCCAACGTCTTTCTTATTTCTGCTCAACTTCATATGTGACACCTTTTTGAACTTTTTTTTTTTTTTGCGCGCGTGTGCGTATTTGTGTGTGTATTTGTGTGTCTGTAATTATCTGATTGTGTTTACGGGAAAGAGCTCTATGCTAGTAACTCCCCGTCTCCCTGCCGGTATCATTTTTATTTTTAATGATACTTATCACACTTAGTCTTGAAAACTATGGAACGAGTTAGCATTAACTACCTCCTCGTTTAGAGAATGCCAATCATCATCTTCTCTTATACTACTAAAAAAAGTACTTCCTTACATCCTGCAAAGAAGTTTTCTTACGAAGTTTCAAACTATGACCTCTAGTTCTACTGCCAGCCATATCAAAATATCGATCCCTATCCACTCTGTCATAACCAAGAAGAAATTTAGAAACGGTCACTACATCCCCCTCATTCTTCTAGCTTCGAGTGATGGTAAGTCTAATTCCCTCAGCCTCTCATCATATTGAGATTGCGTATTTCTGGCACCAGTTTCGTGGCATGTTTTTTTAACGTGTGTGTGTGTGTGTGTGTGTGAAATTGCCGAAATTACTATAAATCTATGAATTTGTAATAATTTGAATTCCTTGAATGATTCTTACACCCGCAAAACTACTTCCTTTAATCCATAAAGGGAAAATTTTACGAAGTTTTAAGCCTCGTGTCTGTGAATATAGCACAAATAAAAGGAATACTACAAATGCGCAATGAATAATTAAAGTAATGACTCAAAATGTGTAATATATAATCATGTTTAGAATATTCTGGACGTTTTCCAAGACAGATAATTTATGTACAATCTTAGTTCAAATTCTTTGTCTGGAGAGAGAGAGAGAGAGAGAGAGAGAGAGAGAGAGAGAGAGAGAGAGAGAGAGAGAGAGAGAGAGAGAGAGAGATTTTTTTTTTTTTTTTTATTTATTCAGATAACTGTACATGGGGACATGTGCACATGGGCACTCCCAGTCATATTGTAGTTGATAACATTACAATCTATGTGGTTATGTAAAAATAACATACTAATAGAATTTGCAATTAATTTAAAATATCATAATTAATAATAAATAATTAAATGCAATTAATTTAAAATATCATAATTAATAATAAAATATAGTGTAATAATTGAAGAGTACTTGAAGAGTAATCATTGTGACAATATTTTCAATAGCCCTTGTTGAGTGCTATCATTTAAATTCCGTACTACTGCAGACAATTTGAAGCAGATATAGAATAACAATTTTCAGGTTAGAATAATAAGTAGGTACATACATATATATATACACACATACATACACACACATATATATATATACATATATATATACATATATATATATATATATATATATATATATATATATATATATATATATATATATATATATATATATATATATATATATACACATATATATATATATATATATATATATATATATATATATATATATATATATATATATATATATATATATATATATATATATATATATATATACATGCATGCATTAATTAGATGAGCAATAGAAACACCACTGGGGCTTCATAGCCATACATATCAAGGAGAGAGAGAGAGAGAGAGAGAGAGAGAGAGAGAGAGAGAGAGAGAGAGAGAGAGAGTTTGTGGTATTCATTTCAGCAAAAGGAGTTATTCGTCCTTACTACAGATACAGACACATCCATGCATACTCATACACATCATTGTCATCTGAGGGTAACACAGCAGAGGAAAGTGCATGTACTTAATTGCATATACGTACACATATAAACCTGAACATACATACATACATACACATAAACACAGAGAGAGAGAGAAAAGGCTATATGGATTTTGAAATCATCATCTAAGGTTTCCCAGTTGTCTCATTTTACGTCATGGACTCCTCTTTTCTACTAAGGGGTACGACAATGCCTTCTTGCGCAGGCCTTTGGCATTGGCAAGTGCGACCGTTACTCCAAGTGAATGCCATTCTCTAATCTCGGACCGTTAGCTGACTAGGTCATAAATTTTAATGGTTCATTCATGCGAGTTAATTAGAAATATTTTCAAATTCATGTTTTGTGGCAATACTAATATTGCTTACCAAAGCCATTAAAAGTGGACTTATCAAACCAAATTACAATTTTTCAATGTTCTCAAAGCCTAAAATGAATTATTGCTAGAAAATACAAAACAATATGAGCATTTGGATGAGAATAGGTCTAGGCCTCGTATTTGCGTAGGGCATTCAGTAGCCTATTTCATACTTTTCGAACATTCACAAATCAAGTGATAATGGAACTTTTCTTACTCAACTTTTTAGGGAAAATTAAAGGATTTTTTTTTTTTATCAATTTAGCAGTAATTCAGATTGTTTGAAAGAGAGCTTGTGAGCTTTCCCAAAGGCTTCCTTAGATATTGGAAGCTCTCGCTCAATTGCCATGAAAACTTGTTAAAAAAAAAAAAAAAAAAAAAAAACGTTTTTGTCACAAATATCTCCATTATATTATCCTCGATAAATTATGTCTGTGCTGTTTAGGGCATTACTTACATTAGTAGACCAATTAGCTGAATCTTCCACACAAAGAATGAGTATATTAGAGGCACAGTGTAGATAAGATGGTTTGGGGACATGGTGAGACAGATGGTTTGGGCATATGTTGAGGAAATACGAGGCATGCGTTTGGAGAAAGATGCCGACAATGGAGTTGCCAGGCAGGAGGGAGGAAAGTAGGCCAAAGTGTAGGTTTATGGACGTGGTGAGGGAGGACATGAAGGTATGTGGTGTGACGGAGGAACACGCTTGAGATAGGCCAATATGCTAAGGATGGAAGTGTCAGGCTGGTGGGGGCTAATTAGGCCGAAGTGGAAATTTATGGACGTGGCGAGATAGGACATGAGTGTGTGTGGTGTGATGCAGGATGACGCAGGGGATAGGGTGATGTGGATACGATCGATACTCTTAATTAGTAATCGCAGAGTGCTCTTCTGCCATCAATCGTTACCCTATATTTTATTCTTAATTACTTACTATAATATATAAAATGAATTGCAAATTATTAATATTTGATTTATACATGACCAAATATAGATTATAATGTTTAACAATGCAATATCACTGGGAGTGTCCATGTGCACATGTCCCCATACACAGTTATTTGATTATAAAAAAAAAAATTCTAACGTTCGCAGAACCAAAATATTCTCGTATGTTCTGTAATTCTAAGAGTGGTAAGCATTGAAAAAAAAAAAAAAAAACCTACAATGCGGCCTGACAGGGTCTACTTTACTATTATTGTAACGACGTAGTCGTTGTTTGTCATGTGGGTCATTAACCTAACACTGCAGAGAGAGAGAGAGAGAGAGAGAGAGAGAGAGAGAGAGAGAGAGAGAGAGAGAGAGAGAGCCTATATCAAGCCTACATTTCATTTTGTTCTTTGTGAACTAAGTGGAGTATATATATATATATATATATATATATATATATATATATATATATATATATATATATATATATGTGTGTGTGTGTGTGTGTGTGTGTGTGTGTGTGTAAGGAAAGTTAGCAATACCTTCACATACGTCATAAACCATGCTATCGATAATAATTAGGGGAGATATACAAAGGATATGAGAGAGAGAGAGAGAGAGAGAGAGAGGAGAGAGAGAGGAGAGAGAGAGAGAGAGAGAGAGAGAGAGAGGGATCAATACAGAACATAGTTCATTAATAGAGAACCTGATAATAGACAGGGTGTGTATGTTGAGATGCTAAATATGTCCGTTAATTAATACACATACGACTTATTTCGATTATCAGAACACTGAAGATATTGCAGTATTTGCTTTTGCTTGTAACCCATTCCAACTTAGCAGATTAAATGAGTACACTGCGTGAAATATCTGAGTTCATTATACCAGCTCATAAGATTAGATACGAGAATAAGCTTATATATTCTGATTAGCTAATACGTTTAAAATTAAAGGCAATTTTGCGACCCAGACAAAGATAAGTAACCCCCAAAAACCTCTTGTGAAGTTAAATAACCCTGTAAGTCGTTAGGCTGGGATATATTAGGTTTGGTTAGGTTAGGTAATTCCTCAATATAAGCACCCCTAAAGCACCCTGGGGTTACTATTATTTACAAAATCAGCTACAGTCACCCCCCATCAGTAGGCCTATGAAGGCAGCATACTGAACATATTAGTATGGAGGCGACATATTTAGATATATTTGATCATATTAACACTATAGCCAACTGCTTGTAAATTTATAGGTCACTTATTAGTATTTGTAGCTATTCTGTACCTGATCCAACTTGTATTTCCACATAGAATGGATACATATGGTTAGACTTCAAAACCACGAATCCAGGTAATAGTCACAGGGAAAAAAAGCCACAGGTAATAAAAAAAATCATAGAAAAAATCACAGGGAAAAAATAACCTAACTTAGCCTGTGAATTTTTACCTGTGACTTTTTTCCTGTGACCACTGGTGTGTACAACGCTGAAAGTACAATAAGAGGAATATAAATATTAAGTGTACAGTTAATCTCTATACTGTAAAAATGTCTACCATTTTTTCTTTTACTTATGTGGCATTATTAGTCTCCATTAGGGTGGAGACACAGATGGAATGAAGCTGGGGAATCAAGGCTGGATGCCCTTTCTATCGCTCCGCTGTGGGCATGAACCCAGGTCTATCACTTCCCGAACCGAGCACTCTGTCATAGGCGCTATGACGGACTCCTAAAAAAAAAAAAAAAAACTCTTAGAACATAGCCGGAGAAATTAAATTGAGTAAAATTTCCTCGACTTCATTTATGTTAATAACCGAATGGTTGGCTTCAAGGACAATTTTAGGGAAAGAAAGGACGAGTGATACGCGAGTTTTTGAAAAAAAAAAGAGCAGAGGTAAAGAGTGAATGAAAAGAGCGAGTGAACGAACGACCAATAAAGAGGAGGTGGGAATGAACGTGAGTAGTGGAGAAAAAAATGGGAACGCCATCCTGTCTACGTTCGTGTGTATAAGAGAGAGAGAGTCAACGTCAAATATATATATATATATATATATATATATATATATATATATATATATATATATATATATATATATATATATATATATATATATATATTGGATTGAACGCACCGAAATATATTAATTTATCGTATTTATTTTTATGCAGAAGAAAGAACGAAATGGAAAGAAGGAAACTAGTTTCGTGTCAAAAGAAACCAGTAATAAAAACGCGGGGTGTGGTGTTTCTGGAGAGAGAGAGAGAGAGAGAGAGAGAGAGAGAGAGAGAGAGAGAGAGAGAGAGAGAGAGAGAGAGAGAGAGTTTTCTTCCAGGTTGTCTAAAATTCTGTTGAAATATATTTATTTAGAAGTTTCCTTCTCTAGAATTATTAATTCTCGCCACAATATTTTGTACGTAATATTTTGTTCTTAGGAATCTCGTCAATGTTGTATGACTCGGACTCAATAATTTTTTTATACTCTAAAATGTTTTTTTTTTATTGAGTTCATTCGATGGAGAAGCATCAAAAAACATATTTTATAGCAAAAATATAAAATTTAATTTCGTTACTTTTCACCTAGAGCTTCATTTATGGATTTGTCGCTGAAAGCCGACCCCACTATTTCGGAATTTCCCCATGGCTCGTTTGAGAACATTGGGACTATATAGCGAGTTTCAGACTATTTCAGCATGAGCATATAGGCCTATTATGATATTCTAGCTAACTAGCTTTCTCTAAAATAGAGATATAATAGTCTAAATATGTGAAAAATTATAGCTGCAACTGTGCCAAGTGTTGTCTGATTTGTTGGTGTGTGCGCGCGTAGATGCGGCAACGTTGTTCACAGTGTCCTCCAGTGTTTCCAATAGGGATGGGAATATATGTTTGTTAAAATTTTAATGTCGCATTTTGGAGCATAAATACAAATAATGGTAATGATTATAAACATAGTTGATAGCGGAGATATTACTTATTGATAATGTAATTGAACGTTAAGTTCAGTTTAGTTACATTTCTATAAATCATAGTTAAGTATATTTATATGTTAAATAAGTTTGGATTTGTATTATTTTTGAAGTGGCTTTATACTTGACAGATATATGGCTAAATCAATAATTCAAAAAGAAATACAAATGAACTTTGTAACCTCGTATAAAAATAATTGAGTCGCATTGCTATAAGTATTAAAAGTAACGGTTGGCAAAATAAACATAATCAGAAAACCAGATATTATCTAAAAAATTAGAATTGATAATTGTATTTCCCCCATAAGTAGAGATATTAAAATTATATACGAGTCTTCCTAAAAATATGTAAATATTAACCCTTACGGTGAACGTTTTCATTTTCGCCACATTGGAACACTGCGCCAGCCCTGCCTGTATGCCTCCCCCATCAGGAGAAAGTGGACTTGCCCTTTGGTCGTCGACAGCAGAAGTGGCGCGCAGCAGCCTTCTAGTCGTTGTGAGCGTTTTTCGTGTCCCATAATTTTATCCCAAAATATCAAATTCTCACATCCCAAAATTTCCCCTTTGGAGAAAAAATAGGTGGTGTGTGGCTCTTCGGTGTGAGAGCCAAGCGGCACATTGTGGCTCCATTAAAAGTGCCAGTGATCCTTTCGAGTGAAGTAGAGAGAGGTAGTTCTTTGGTGGCCAGTTAAGTGGTGTGTTGTTGTTGTTTGTGGGTCTCTTATAACCTTAAAGAAAGGTTATTAGTTACTAACAACAACCCAAAGCCTGTTATAACTCAGCCGGCCAAATGAAGAAGACGAAGGAACGCCCGAGAATCGTCACGGCTACTACATAAAAGCCCCTCCATGGAGTCGGTTAAGATGGCTAAAATAGGGGCCCATGGCCCCCAAATTTTGTTTCCAGGGGGCAGACAGCCGCCCCCTGCACCACAGGCTGCCCATCCGCCCCCAACATCTAGGTAAATATACCTATTTATTCTCTATGTAGTCCCAGAGTTGAATCCCGAAGGTGGTGTCCTTATACGTGTTGCAACAGTCGTTTAAACTCTTGTAAGCTGTGGTAAAAACGTCATTAAATTGGGTAAAGGTATTTACAAACTTTACATTCAGTTTGATTCGGCAGGAGATGGATTTTGCTTGAAAGAAACAGCAAAGAACCAAATGACATCTGACGTATTTGGATAGATTAAGCAGCTTTTCGAAGGGATTAGCGCCAGGTCTATTGAGGGTAATTGTTTTCCTGCGACTGGTCTTGGCTAATCATTGTCTTCTGTATGGAAAAAATACCCTGAGCAATGTCAAAATTAGCGTAATTCTGAAAAAAAAGCTGGTGTTAGCCATATGGGGGTGGTGGAAGGGGTGTAGTGATGGAAACGTGGCAACGGTGTACTGTTGGAAGCCGTCAGGTCTTTTACTTGCTTTGGCGCCCTTTCATCTACTTCGTTTGAGTTATATCATCCAAAATCTGTATCTCCATTCCTTATCTTATCTCTGGACAGGAAAAACACCGAGGAGAAATGGAAAAGAAATAGCAAATTTGGATGTTTTCACAATTGAGCGAACGTTTCCGCAATGGAGTTATGAGCGATGCATAATGGCGTTCGTTAGGCACTGGACGCGGAGAATTGGCAGCGTGGCTCCGTGACCTCCACTGAATCAAAAACTGGCAATATGTACTTCTCTGTGTGCTCGACTATGTGCACCTTTGTGTTCACATGGATATGTGCACATGAAACGATCCTTGTCGGGTTGTGTACATGTGCATTCAGTACTCTTCAACCAAATAAGACCATTTAAATAAAGATGGCTGATAGTAAAAAAAAAAAAATAAAGTTCAAAGTCTTTTCTTATACTAACTTAGCTAATAATATTCTCAACAAACTTGGGTTATATTCTCTCCACATTTTAAAGTCGTTTATAATTTCCTTGTTTGTCCAAAATATAAATCAGTTTACAGATTTACAGCCAGGATTCAACATAGAAAATAATATACGGGATTCATCTTGGTAGTTTTGAAGCAGATTTTCAAAGGATAATTGTGAATTTCTTTGGACTTTAGAAACTTGCTAGGTTTGTGCTAGGTAGCCAAGCGAACTTGGTTTTTCCTGGAAACGTTCTTAGATTTTTTGTCTGTAGTATTGCGATTTTTAGACGAAATGTTGACGTATAATTTAGACGAGTTTTAAGGTTTTAGCTCTTGATATTGAAATCCGAAACTATGGGTCTAGCCTTATTTGAAATCGCTGAATGAAATTAATTGCATTTTTTCCCCGTAATTTAGAAGATTCAAATTTTTTACGTTACACAAAAAAACTATTGTGGATCGCTTTATAAATTGGTGTTTTGTGTAAAAGTGTTTATGGCGATATCTAACAACTATATCCAGCTCTGCTAGTACGTGTGATTTTTTTTTTTATTACTGCTATTATTTAGTTGTTTAATTTAGAGTGTATTTGATAGGATTTGATAGTAAGTTCTCTCTTTATCTGCCTACCAATTTATCTATGAACCTCTATATGTATATCTATCTGTCCTTGTATGTATATGTGGAATCTGTCAATCAAGCAATATAATTTTTGTTTGATTCCTTGTTGTCGAAGCCTCTCGAATTTGGTCTTATTTATATTGTGACGAATCCGCAATATCCAATAGAAAAATAGCTCGAAATAGAAAAAAAATTCCCTTGGAAAAGTGATTTTGAAATAGTACCTTTTATTCGTGTCTCGTAATTGATTTGAAATATTTTTTTTTTTACACATTGGGCATTTCTCGTCTTCGCTGAAATGGAAACGTGAAAATATTATTATTATTATTATTATTATTATTATTATTATTATTATTGATGTGAAATTTCGTTTCCTTCTGAAGAACACAAATTGTATTGTGTAAATATGCGATTGGTGTTCAGTGTCAATCGAAATAACATTTATTTTTTTTACGATGTTTTTTTTTTACCGATATTAAGTGAACATAGCGTATTTTAGTAATATTGAAATTGGGATCAATACGTCGGTTGTGTCACAGATTTGTTATATTAATATTTAAATTTCGGAAAATATATATTATTAGTAGTTTAGTGTTGGAAGAAACGTAGAAATTGATTTATAAATCAGAATTTATATTTACAGTGTTGTTATAGGAGCGATTTTTTTTTATGAGCGAGTTTTAGATTTTCCGATAGTGAAGAATATTCTGGATACTAAAACATATTTAGCGAACTTTTTTCCGTATGGACATGAAACATAGTTTATATTTTTGTCTTCTATTTTTTTTTTTGGTAGTGGCATTTAGGTGCTTAATTCTGGCCTAAATCATGATAACGATATTGGTTTAAAGTGTATTTTTAGAACTTCTAAAAAAGTTTCTTCACGTTGTAATTTATTCCAAGTCGCGAGTTTTGTATCATAGATTATTCTCAAGACATGATAATAATCGATCTTTAGAATATCTTTGTATTAATTGCTTTAAAAATTCCCCATGTATCTTATAAATCGTGTTTTGGAATTCTTTAATTTTTTAACATTTGTGATATTCTCATAGCGTTCATTTTTGCCGTTTGTATTTTTGGTCATAATGTTTGGAAAATATAAATATTTTATAATAATTCTGATTGTTTTCTTCAAATTTCGTTATTCTGTTCACGGAATTCTCAGTCTCTGGTGAATTTCCAATTACGGATTTCTCAGTGTTTGGTATGTTATTAGTATTCTTTTATTGACGTTCTTTTATTTTTTCGTCTTTAAGTTTAGAATTCACGTGGTATATTCTGTAGTCATTCACATGGTTTTGGTATGGGTTTGGTGTTTTAATTACGGAATTCTCAAGTGTTTTGTGTGTTTTTAGAGATCTTATTTTTTATATACTTGTCTGTCGCATTTTTAATTTCGTAACAATCACGCTAGTGGCCTATATTTTGCTGTTTATATATATATATATTTTTTTTTATGCGGTACTTATTTTGACATTCTCAATGTTTGGTATATATGTTTTACTCTTCTTGTTTTGGAATTCACATTGTATATATCTTATTCTTATTTTGGAGTTCCATTTGTTTTATAAATCATATCTAGAAGTGGACTCCCTCTCGTCTAAAATGGGGTGTACGTGCTAGCATCTTATATTGCATGGCTTACAGAGAGTATTTGCATTAATCAGCAAATTATTGTGTAATATATATATATATATATATATATATATATATATATATATATATATATATATATATATATATATATATATATATATATATAATTATTTTGGAGTCTTGTTTCGTTGTCGTATTTAGAAGTGAAATTCAACGTATTTCTTTGCCTGGAGAGTTTATTTGCTTTAAGCAGCAAATTATTGTGAAATAAATATCTGGTATTCTTATTTGGGAAATGTATTTCATTATCGTATTCAGAATTGGATTCCCACTCATCTAAAATAGCGTGTTGATATCAGCATCTTATATTGAAGTGCTTTGAGATAATTTTGCATTAATCAGCAAACTATCGTGCATTTGTGTGATTGTCTTTTCTTTGTTTAAAACTCTGTTTCAGCGATGCAATCGTGTTGCAGCAAAAGCAACGCGAGTGATGTTGAATTTGGTTGGAACTTGGTAAAGGGAACAGAAAATGGCGGCTCTCCTGCTGCTGTGTTTCGTGAAACTGTGGGTAGGGTTATGTTGCTGGTTATTCAACTTTACCCTTTTATTTATCTTTGTTTACATGGACATTTCGATTTACTGTTGATAAAGCATTGCTGGGGAGAGACAGAAAGCTTTATTACGCACTTTAAGTTGAATATTGTGCGCGTGTTTTTGCCACAGGCACAAGAAGACATTTTGTTCAACTTCGTTGGTTGCTACGTGACTTCTCCATGTTGGGTTGTTGATCACTCTTGTAGTTTCTATGTTTTTTTGGTTTATCTTTCCATAATTATCTCAAACAATTAGATTTACAGTACGGAATCGTAGACTAGTTTAGCCTCGTAATAAAGTCGGTTAATTGATATATAGTATATATATATATATATATATATATATATATATATATATATATATATATATATATATATATATATATAACATCTGTTAATAAATGCCCAGCTTTTAACAACAATATATTAAGTTTTTGATGGAAAATTTTATTTTTGAATATCATTATTGCAGTTGTTGGTACTTGTGTATTACTTGAAGGTTAAAATGATTTACAAATACGGTATATTTAAAGGTATTAGCTTGAGACGTATTTTTACGTATTATATATATATATATATATATATATATATATATATATATATATATATATTATATATATATATACAAACACACATGTATAGGATAAGCAAGTGATAACTTTGCTGTGAATGTCATCGTTGTATTTTTTATTTCATTTCTCCCCCGAACTCGGTGAATAACGGCCTTTTTTTTTTTTTTAAATTTACCATTTGTTTTTTCTAGTGAGGTCTCAACTTTTTTTTAATTTTAGTTTTTAAGCGATGTGGATGTTTTATGTATTTATGTAACGGTTTAATATGAAAGATTTAAATGTGATTATTTTGTTAATTTATATATATATATATATATATATATATATATATATATATATATATATATATATATATATATATATATATATATATATATATATATATATATATATATATATATATACTTGATTATTTACGTGTCCGGGACTTGATAATTACCTGCTGAGTAGTTGCTTTTGAACTAGTTTATCGAAACTTAATGAAATAATTCATGCAGTATGTGTATTTACTTAAGAATAAATCGAGAGTGGATAGGGCATAGTTCCTATTCAAGATAAACCAAAATTCCTCTTATTTCCGATTTTTGAGATAAACTCATTTATTATATTTTGTTATAGTGTGTATTATTTTTGAGTTGAGATATAGCTATATGCATGGTTTGGAGGTGGGATGGGAGACATTTGAATATACTATGCATGTTGTAGGAACATTTGTTATTGTAGGCCTATTTTGTGGGAATTTGAGTATACTGTGCTATTTGGAGGTGTAGTGAGATATATTTGAATATACCACTTATTTTGTAGGAACATTTGAATATAGTACGGCTATTTTGAGGGGATATGAGTATATTGCACTATTTAGAGGTAGAATAGGAGAGATTTGAATACACTATTCATATTGCTGGAACATTTGAATATTATAGACCGATTTAGAGGGAATTTGCGTATATTGTGTTAATTTAAATTGGAGTTGGAGACATTTGAATGTTTAACGCATTTCTTCGGAACATTTGAAGATATTAGGCTGATTTTGAGGGCATTTGAGTATATTGCGCTATTTTGAAATATAGTGGGAGATATTTCAGTATTCCATTTGGTGGTTAGTTTAGATATTAGGCAGATTTTGAGGAAATATGAGTATACCGCGCTAGTTGGAGGTGTAGTGGGAGATATTTAAATACGCCACAGATTTTGCTGGAATATTTGAAGATATTAGGCCTATTTTGAGGGTATGTGAGCATACTGCGTTATTTGGAGGTGAAGTAGGAGGCATTTGAACATAACTATAATACCTGTATTGACACTTTAGCAATATATAGATTTTTTAAACATTATTTATAGCTTTGCCCAAACAATCTTAAAATTAACATATAGCCAACGATGCAGTTTTGAAATGGTTCGTGTGGAGTGAATTGTGTTAGTTTTTTATAGTAAATTGTTTTGGATATTTCAACAGAGCTCATATATTTCTTGAGAAAAAATGAGACCACATTAATATGTAATGATGGTTTAATATTTAGATTTCATTTTCTAAATAAAATTAAATTTCTAGAGAGTGGAAATGTTAGAAATAGAAAAATTCGATTTGTTTTTTCTGTGTTGCACATTTCATGCAAAATTGATATTAATTTTGCAAGTGGATTTGAAAATGACATAAGTTACTTTTATGTATTTGTTTATATATTAATGTTTAAACAACATGCTTGGGTATTTAGCATCATGAACTTCCCATTTCCAGTTTATAAAATGTTATTATATCAATATAGTAAGAGATTAGAAGTGATAAAATAAGTCACAGTCAGGTCTTTAATGCATGTTTGACAACAATCTGATATCAGAAAAATATAAACTTTACTTTTTTGTTTATCTATTAGATTTTTTGAAGCGTGAATGATGTGGCTATTATTATTATTATTATTATTATTATTATTATTATTATTAAATGGAGTTAAAGTGTTTTCATTTGTAAATTTGATATATACCGTTAAGTCTCTCTCTCTCTCTCTCTCTCTCTCTCTCTCTCTCTCTCTCTCTCTCTCTCTCTCTCTCTCTCTCTCTCTCTCTCTCTCTCTCTCCTCGTAAGGATAAGAAAACCAAGTTTTCATTAAAGAAAAATAAAAGAAAATAGAGGCATCACTTATGTCCCTTAAATTCTTGGCGCACTCGTCGTTTTAAGTAGTTAAAAATAGAAATGAGCGCAATGTAAGTAACGAGAGAGAGAGAGAGAGAGAGAGAGAGAGAGAGGAGAGAGAGAGAGAGAGAGAGAGAGAGAGAGAGAGCGGGAGAGCACAGCTGTTGAAAGTACGTTACTTATATTTTTATATTGCAAGTTTTACATATAGTATAAAATCAAAAGGGAAAAAATTTTAGTTAAAACAGAGTAATTTTTTGCAAGTAATATATATATACTGTATAGTATAAAAATCAAAAGGTAAAAATCTAGTTTAAAAAATGTGATTTATGAGTGTTTTATTATTATTATTATTTAGGTGTTTACGTTTTATTATAATTTACAAAGATTTGTTTTTATGCTTTCTTGCTTTTTATTATTATTTTAACTTACGCCATGGCAAGATTACAAAGGACACAGTGGAAAGATATAGGAAATAATAATAATAATAATTAATATTATTATTATTATTATTTTTATTATTATTATTATTATTATTACAATTAAAATAACTCTCGGTTTGTTATTTTTTTTCATATGTATTATTCCCATATTGTTAGTTTAATAATAATAATTTTATTAATAATAATAATAATAATAATAAACCTACCGCAGATATTAGTCTGTTCTTCGATCCATCCTATTATATTAATTAATATAATTAGTTTTAATACTTTAAAATGACGTATTACTACTAACCAAAAAAAAAAAAACCCTCGAAAATCGACAGAAAATATTTGAATTTTCTATCCGAAACTCGAAAGAAAACATTAAAATGAGTTTTCTTGTTCCGCCATTTTATCGTTGTGGCCAGAGAATGGAATCCGACTCATATAGGCAGTCTAGTCCTATATATTCTTTGTTGTTTTTGTTCGTTAATTTTATTCTTTTGTTTTTTATTATTGGTGTATTTGTTTTTTGTTTTGTCGGTATTTTTGTATTTCTTTTTAATATTGGCTTTGTTTATGTCGGTAGTGTTTTTTTTTTTAACATTTGCTTAGTTTTTGTCTGTTTTTAGTGATTTTAGGTTTATTTGTATTCATTTTTTTTGCTTGTTTTTGTCTGTATGCGACTCTTAACGTCCAGCCTTTTTTTTTTTTTTTCTTGAAGTGCCTTATTAATCAGTTAGTTGCAGTGTGGGCATATTTCTTTAGATTTCAGTACATACATACATACGTTTATACATACATACATACATGTATGTATGTATATTTCCTTACGAGTCACAATTAATGAAGACATATGTTGAAGAAGTTGTGTTACAATGCAGATCTTGTAAAGACGAGGAACCCCAGGAGGTCGCCAGAGTTATTCATATCTGCAAGGCAAGTCACCTTACCTAATCTGTCCATTTATGGGGTCACTTAACTTTACCTGGTGTTCTAGGGGTTACTCATTATTACTTGATCTAATAAATGAAATTCCGTTGTACTCATTTTTTGGTGTGACGCTGTTGGATTGTGGTCTTTTCGTGTACTTGCCGTAATTGTATTTACCTAATTGTGCTCATGGGAAAGAGCCCCTATGCTCCTACCTCCCCATTTCCTTTCTATCCTTAAAACTGTGAATACGTTTATCGTTTGCTGTTTCCGCACTCGGCGAATTCCAGTGTGTTGTGTGTGTGATGTGAGCATACATCTATCTCTAAAACTATGCATACGCTTAGCATTGACTGTTTCCTCGCTTATCGAATTCCAGTGTTGGGTGTAGAGCAGTTTTTTTTTTATTTTTTTGCATTATGGAAAATTTTGGTATCGCTTTGGCACGCTGATTGTGTCCTAGGCTCGAATCTCTGGCAGGGAAGAGCTTGTGAAAATGTCTCTTAAGGAAAACATAGCAAATACAGAACAAAAGTTGTCCGAGACGATTTTGTGTGTTACAGTTGTAGGAAAACCTATGAATTGTGGTCGACTTTTATGTTTTGCGTGCATATGTGTCTACTATTATTGTATTTTTTTTCGCAATTAGATGGGCGAGACAGATATTTAAGTCTTAAGGAGGAAGCCTTAACCAGTAAAAATACTCCCTTATAAAATCTCGTCGCATAGTTAAGCTTTTGAAAATTCTCCTTTATTGCAACATTCCGCATATTCAGGCTTGTGAGAATACTCCTTTATCGCAACATGCCGCTTAATTCAGGCTTATGAGAATACTCCTTTATCGCAACATGCCGCTTAATTCAGGCTTGTGAGAATACTCCTTTATCGCAACATGCCGCTTAATTCAGGCTTGTGAGAATACTCCTTTATCGCAACATGCCGCTTAATTCAGGCTTGTGAAAATACTCCTTTATTGCAACATCCCGCATATTCAAGCTAGTGAAAGTTCTTTTATCATAAATAATTAAAAAAATTTCTTTATCATAACATCCCGCTTATTCAGATGTGTGAACATAGCGCCTTCATCATAACATCCCGAATATTCAAGCCTATGAAAATACTTCTTTATCATACTGTTCCGCATATTCAGAGTTGTATACTGTACATCACTCTTAATGCTGAATTGAGAGTGGTTATCACATGAAGAAATGTAGCCTTTTGAGTCTCATCATAAGCTTATATGTTGCTTTAATCTTTTGTTTAAAAAAGTTAATTCCACTGTGCTGTTATTTATTATTATTATTATCTATCTATCTATCTATTTATCTATCTATTTATTTATCTATATATATATATATATATATATATATATATATATATATATATATATATATATATATATATATATATATATATATTTTACCTTTGTTAGTCACTGTCCTATATGTACCATATATTAAATTTGCTCTCACTGTCCTGCTTTTTTTTTTTTTTTTTTTTTTTAAACTCCGTCAAGATATTTAAGACGAAAGTGAAATTATGTTGTAGCGAACATTCTGTGCAGTTAGAAGTTTGTTTTTCATCTGGCCACTTTTAATCTCATTTCGTATGTTTTTTTCTCTGGTAGAAACACCTGTGTATCCGTATTCATTATTATAGTACACAAACTCTTTGTAATATCCCTGGAATTGCGTAAAACAACAGTAGTAAATTATTATTATTATTATTATTATTATTATTATTATTATTATTAATGACTTAGTTATATCCAATAATGGTGACAATTATTATTATTATTATTATTATTATTATTATTATTATTATTATTATTATTATTATTATTAAGAGCTAGAAATACCTTTTATCTCAGAGCTCTTACAGGACTTTGCGAATTTGTAAAAAAGAAAAGAAAAGAAAAAATGTACTAGAAATAAATAAAAGGAATAGAAGAAGTGTGTGTGTGTGTTCGCAATGCAGCAGAATCTAGGGAGTGTCGGTTAATGTTGGCTTTCATATTTCTTTTATGACTCACACGTTTGTATTTTTATTTAACAGATGGCTTTATTACTGGTGTGTAGTCCTATATGGTTATTGTGTATATAGTGTTTTGTTTCATTATACTATTAATATATGCTATATCTATCTGTCTAACTATCTATATATGTGTATTGATAGATAGATAAATAGATAGAGAGAGAGAGCATTTTTGTCTGCACTCATATCGTTCATATTTCATTTGTATTGATAGATCGATAGATAATAGAGACAGGCAAAATGAGGCAGAAAAAGCAATTTATTGCACCCATGGTATGTGCTTTGTTATTGCATAGATAATTTATTTATTTTTCTTTTAAGTTTAGTGTATGTTATGGTCTCACTATAAATATATGAACTATTTGTGTAGTAGTAGTTACGAGACTAGTTAGAAAGAGAATTAGTTAAAGGTAAACTAGTTGTGTGGTAGTTACGAGACTAGTTAAAGGGATATTTCAGGAGACTTGTTGTAAGTGTTATTTATATAAGTTATGATTTTGATTCTGTGCTAATATTAAGGCTCAATTCCCCAGCTCCAACCTATGTTCATCCAGTTCGAATGGGGTGACTATTGTAGTAGTTGTAAATAAGGAAAATGTAATATGTAAAAGGATAATGCTTAAATAAACCCATTGCTTTCAAACACTTAAATGCACAGTCGAGTATTTTTGAAAGTTTTCGCTCGCATTGAAACGAGTTAAGTAAGTCTTGAAAACTGGCATTGAAATACCACTTAAATAAAAGTATTTGAATATTACCAACTAAGATAATTACATGCTTAGACCTCAAGAAAATTCCTTTCCTCCGAATTCTAGAAATATTCTTGAGCAGATGTGCCTGAACATAGGTCGTGTACGAAGGAAAAATGAAACGGGAGGGGGGGAATGACACGAGATCTCTCAAGTCATATTTCAAATCCATCTGCATTAATTTTGCCCTCAAGATGGACCAATATACAATCAGAATGAATTCAGCGCTCTGTCTTTGTGTCTTGATCTGTACAGCTGTGTATGATTTTTTTTGTGTGTACTTTTTTCGTAGTAGATATTTACAAACAGATGTATGGCAGTATTATAATGCTGAGTTGTATAATTTTGTATAATTTTGAATAACTTTATTTTTATTTTTCATTTTCCTCACCAAGTTCCTTCCCCGTGCTGAGTCAAGTATTTAATTCAGCTGGGCTTGTTGCTTGGCTAGTTGTTTGGCTTACAACAACAACAACAACAATAATAATAATAATAATAATAATAATAATAATAATAATAATAATAATAATAGTAATAATATATCGTGTTATCGGATATACTAAGGAAAATCGGTCATTGTATTTGACAAGCATTAAACTTAAATTTGATGTTTGTGAATATTATCGCTTACCAGGTATTGTGTATCGGTTTAATATCGTGCTGTAAACTGGTACTTAGCTATCATATGTTTTTCTGTTTATCATTGTAAACGACAGATCGAAACTTTGAAGGAAGGATAATTATCGAATTTTATATATATATTTTTTTCTAGAAAATCCGTCATGTTTTTTTGTTACCGATGCCTATATTTAAGATAAGCGACCAGTACGTGAAAAGGGATTGAAAATGTTCACAGTAATTAAGAACCAAATAGAGATTGTAATGTTTATCAACTGCAATATCACTGGGAGTGCCCATGTGCACGTGTCCCCATGTACAGTTATCTGAATAAATAAAAAAAAAATATTTTTTTTGGATTGAAATTCAGCCCAAGTCCTTTACTCAAAAACGTGAATATTTTTGCCGTTTTTTTGTTATTATTATGCCTCATTTGAATGGGGGTGGATACAGACAAGTCAGAGCTGGGGGATTAAGGTTAGATGCACTTCCTAATGCCTCACGGTAGGTCGATCTCGAGTGTCAATCCCAAGTAGGGTGCTCGATTCACTACAGGCCCCCCCTAAATATGTTTACGTTAGTTCCCGTTATGGAGGTGGATGCAGACAGGCTTGAGCTGGGGAATTGTAATCCCTCGGTGGATCAATGGGAGGACTGTAACCACTGCGCAACTGCGGTACTTAAAAAAAAAAAATTCTATTTGAACCCATTTCCATACCGCTGTGGTCATCTCAAACGACAAATTCATAATGAGGGTCAAAGGTCGTTGGGTTACATTCCCGATTGTGAAAGAGGTGGAACGACTCTTCTTCTTATACCTACCATTTCCTTCCCATTTTCCCACCCCTCACCCATATCCTATCCCCATTCCGAAAGCTGTAATGGGGGTAGAGTTGCTTTATATTTTAGTAAGTCTATGTCATACCGGGCGGTTATATATGGCTATTCTCTACCCAAGGTTATGTGCCAAATTCATTCTCTCTCTCTCTCTCTCTCTCTCTCTCTCTCTCTCTCTCTCTCTCTCTCTCTCTCTCTCTCTCTCTCTCTCTCCTCTCTCTCTCTCCTCTCTCTCTCTCTCTCTTCTCTCTCTCTCTCATTCTTAGTCTGAAACTGTATCAAGATAACCCGGATGTAGGTCTGTATGAACAGTCTCGTGGGGTCCCTCATCTGCCATGCTGCTCGTGGTTGCTTATAATCAGAGAGAAAGAGAGAGAATTTCAAGAAATGCCATCATAAAGAGAGAAAATTTCGACCAAAATACCATGAGAGAGAGAGAGAGAGAGAGAGAGAGAGAGAGAGAGAGAGAATCCCAAGAAATACCATCATAGATAGAGAGAGAGAGAGAGGAGAGAGAGAGAGAGAGAGAGAGAGAGAGAGAGAGAGAGAGAGAGAGAGAGAGAGAGAGAGAGAGAGAGAGAGAGAGAGAGAGAGAGAGTGAGTATTCAACCAGCATTACTTACCATCATCATTTTTTTTCCCTCTTGCTATTTATATTCATGCTGTGTTTTTCCTACTTTATTCAAGTCTTAATCGAGGACTTTTTTTTTTAAATTTAATTCTCTCATACTGTTTTATTTTTCTTTCTTTGTCTATCTCTTCTCTCTGCTCAGGTTTTTGTTTCGTATGAGGAATTATTTAGTCTAGTTTGTACAATCTTCTTCTTCTTCTTCTTCTTCTTCTTCTTCTTCTTCTTCTTCTTCTTCTTCTTCTTCTTCTGTTAATTTCTTACTCAGTGGCTGCTTCTTCTTTTCTTGGTGCTTGTTTGGCAAGACAGATTCTTAAAGGGGGGGGGGATGTTGCTTTACACTGTTGATGATCCAACCCCCATTCTCCCCGCCCTGCTACGACATATTACATTTTGGAAATTATTGAAATTTGAATACAAAACTTCCTTCTGGATTTTGGTATTTGTTGCAAATGACATTATTCCCTCTCGCGTGTGTTTGTGTGTGTGTATATATATAAAGTTTTCAATACGGTTTATAACTTTCATTATTATTATTATTATTATTACTTTTATATATATATATATATATATATATATATATATATATATATATATATATATATATATATATATATATATATATATATATATATATATATATATATATATATGTATATGTATATGTGTATATGTATATATATATATATCCTGTGCCCTGTGGGGCGGGCACAATATCAGAGAATAGCCTCACCGTATTCCCTGCGTGTCGTAAAAGGCGACTAAAAGTGGACGGGACGGGGGGACTGGGAATCCCCCCCTTGTACCAACCTCCTGTGAGACATCAAAGAAGAAGGGGAGTGGGGGGGAGAATAACTTCTCCCCAAACCGTTTTCCTTTTTTGATGTCGGCTACCCCCCAATTTAAGGGGGAAACAGCCAAGGTATATGTATGTATGTATTATTATTATTATTATTATTATTATTATTATTATTATTATTATTATTATATTTGTAAGTAGTAATAGTAGTAGTAGCAGTAGGAGTTATTTTTCTTCAACATTAACAACGCTAATGTCGATATTCTGCGTTTTTATTATTATTATTATTATTATTATTATTATTATTATTATTATTATTATTATTATTTAATTAGCAACTCCAAGCGATGATATTTCAAAAATAACTATTATTATTGGACTTTTTGGGGATCTAAATCATGGCTCCATAAAACTCACATTAGTTACTCTCGTATTATCTATAATGCGCTAAAGTTAGTACGACGCCATTTTGTAGAAGCTTCTAAACTCTTGGACTCACTCACTCAAAGCCTCGCTGTCACACCTATGTTAATTAATGTACGCACGTTGGTACTTTCTGGATGAAAAGACCCTTAACCCACAAGTCCAGGGCACAATATTCTCAAGTTTCAACAGATTCTTGATATTCCTTTAAAGGGGGGTTTACACGGTCAAACGGTTCGTCGAATGCGGTTCGACAGACAAGTGTTTGAAGTGATGTTCGAACGTGTGAATGGGGTATTTGGTTGTAGAACACGTTTAACACGTTTGTCGAACGTGTTCGACAACCAAATACCCCGTTCACACGTTCGAACATCACTTCAAACACTTCTCTGTCGAACCGCGTTCGACGAACCGTTTGACCGTATAAACCCCCCTTAAAATGCAAGTGTCATTATTATTATTATTATTATTATTATTATTATTATTATTATTATTATTATTATTATTATTACTTGAATTTCTGTATAAGGTTTTTGCTATCATAAACAATAAACTTTTTTTTTTCTTTTTTTAGGATGTTTATATCGAGATATCCGGTATAATAATGTATTCTCTATCTTGAATAGTATTTAGCGATGCGGCTTTGGAAAATTTTCAAGAGCTCTAGTTAATGAAATTTTTTTTTCTAAGTCATTTAAAAGCTTTTAATATGTTGGCGAGGAATATATTATTTTTGCTCTTATTATTATTATTATTATTATTATTATTATTATTATTATTATTATTATTGTCGTAAATCTGAGTTAAATATTTTAATATGTTGGGAAAAAATAAATATTATTATTATTATTATTATTAATATTATTATTATTATTATTATTATTATTATATCCGATAATTAAATCTTTGGATTTATGTTTTCACAATCTAGGGGTATAAACACTTTGCAACATAGTTGGCCGAATTTTTTAGTTTTTTTTTTAATTAATCTAATAATTGTACATGTTGACATTCGCACACGGGTATTCCCGGTAATATACGAGTATTTACATGGCAAACTATATTTGGCTATGTATTTCAATTAATTTTTACATAACCATTGCAAGTAATTAAGAATAAAATATGGTATAACAATTGATGGATGACAATGGCACTCTGCGGGTCACAGAATATGACCGCATTTTTCCTGCCACTAAGGACATTGTTCATATCAAAAGGGCATTTTGCGAGTCACAGAATATGACCGCATTTTTCATGGCACTGAGGACTTGTTCAAATTAATCACTAGTTTAGGTTCTAGGCAGCGGTTAACGAATTTTGTGGGACTGTTATGTAGTAGCAGGTTGGCCCGTGACACCAGTCGACCGTTGCGATACTACAGCTGAAGATTTTTAGAACTCAAGTAGGACTGTCCAGGACAGTTCGATGCAAAATCTTCCTTCAGTTACGGTTCTCATTCTATCCTACATCAACACTGAATATTCTTGGATATTCATTACGCAGTTCTTATTATCCTTTCACATCTGACAAGTCATTATACTCTCCATCTCTGTTTCTCTTCACTTTATGTATTCTTCGTGCCCAGGCCCGATGAGGGCTGTTTTATTTTATTTTTTTGGCCCGTCCTTGGTGTCACAATCACTAAAAAAAACTAGGAATATTTGCACAGCCAAAATTTGTTTATTTATATTTTTTTTTGTTACTTCACCTTGAATTATATATATGATAGTTTTATAACTAGATATAAATGTGTCTAGAGATTGTTATGACTAGAGGCTAGATGCAATGTAAGTATTTGTCGGTAGTTAGGCAATTCTGTTAACTAGTTCTGTATATCTTTTGTAACAAGCAGTAGGTCGTTATCTATGGGGACTCCATTCAGGATGTGAGAAATCCGGGTTCGATCCCACTGCGGGACGTTAGGAAAGGCATCCATCCTTAATTTCCGCGTCCATTTGAATGTGGATAAATAATGGTATATTAAAAAGCTCAGTCTTAAGCTATTGATATATCCACTGTCTTGACCGCTGTAGCGTAGAAGTAGATTGCTCAACTTGGGAAATGGCGGATCCACGTTCGAATCCAAGTCTTGGCGATATGAAGGACGACGCACAGGCTTAATTGCCATCAAATTTCCGAGGTCGAATTTTTTCATTGGGGCCAGTTGACAGATGTACTGGTGCCATTGTTGGTATTGCACTATTTTTTTTTCTTTTACTGAAAGGGCATAATTGCCCTGGTGCCATTTTGCAATGTTTTGTGTATTCATTTACTAAAAGGGAAATATTGCCCTGATGTCATTTTGGAAGCGTATTTTGTGTATTAATTTACTGGAAGGGCAATATTGCCCTGATGTCATTTTGGAAGCGTATTTTGTGTATTCATTTAATGAAAGGGCAATATTGCCCTGGTGTAATTTTGGAAGCGTATTTTGTGTATTCATTTAATGAAAGGGCAATATTGCCCTGGTGCCATACTGTGATCTTGAGTGTTTGTGTATTCATTTAATGAAAGGGCAATATTGCCCTGGTGCCATATTGTGATCTTGAGTGTTTGTGTATTCATTTACTGAAAGGACAATATTGCCCTGGTGTAATTTTGGAAGCGTATTTTGTGTATTCATTTAATGAAAGGGCAATATTGCCCTGGTGCCATATTGTGATCTTGAGTGTTTGTGTATTCATTTACTGAAAGGATAATATTGCCTTGATTCTATTTAGAAGCTCTTGTGTATTCATTTACTGAAAGGGTAGTTTTTTTTCTCATCGAAACCTGAACATGTAAAGATACTATTCCACCATAGATCCAATTTTTGGTGGTGCTCGGGTCCTATAAGCTGAATTGACACGAAAAACTAAATGAGGAACACCTCTACCGTCTTCTTCCCAAATCTAACCAAAGAGAAGCTAGAAGCCAACTTGGGAAGCTAATCTCGTGATCGCCTGGGTGAAAGATAGGGCCTCGACTGAGCGATTGTGAAAACAATAATTCTGTCAACTGCAAATTTAATTTTCTACTCGGCCTTCTGAATTGACAGATCCGCGGTCGAACCCACAGTGGGGCGATAGGAAGGGCATCCAGCTTCAGTTCCTCAGCTTCGGTCTGTCTGTGTCCGCCCCCTATGATAGGGACTAAGTAACATAAAACGAGGAATTAGTTTTGGACAGTGAGAAAGTTTTATACAAATAATATCCACAGTTATTACGAAACTCTCTCTCTCTCTCTCTCTCTCTCTCTCTCTCTCTCTCTCTCTCTCTCTCTCTCTCTCTCTCTCTTCCTGCTCCCTTTCCTTAAAAACCTTTCATCATTAATCAAGGAACCTATCAATCTCTCTCTCTCTCTCTCTCTCTCTCTCTCTCTCTCTCTCTCTCTCTCTCTCTCTCTCTCTCTCTCTCTCTCTCTCTCTCTCTCTCTCTCTCTCTCTAAGATAATGCAAATGGGGAGATAGCAAGTTTAATGAGAGAGAGAGAGAGAGAGAGGAGAGAGAGAGAGAGAGAGAGAGAGAGAGAGAGAGAGAGAGAGAGAGAGAGAGAGAGAGAGAGAGAGAGAGAGAGAGAGAATTCCTAATAGTTGTGGTTCTCGTTCTATCCAGGCATTATTCTTTGTTGCAGAGCGATTTTGGCGTGTGTGGGTGTTCTGATGCATACATACGTGTACATTTCATACGCGCATGAATCGTGTGCTTGAAATGTACACATGAATATGTTCATGACCCACCACTGGAAAGCTCTTTTATGTATGGCAGCTTGAATAACTTACACATGTGCATATTATTGCACCTACGATGTGTTATGCGAGGAAGCAATGATGGACTGTTATCCATCATGTTTGTTTCTCGCATTGTTTTTGTTCTTTGTTATTCTTTTGTTTTTGGATTTCTTTGTTTTGTTATGGTATGTTATTCAAGCATGGTTTGTGTCCAGTTTCAAGCTAGTTATGTTGGCCAACTAAAAGCAGTTTGAAAATGTTTGGGAAAATTTGGTTGAATTTAATACTGTGGCCTTGGTTGTATCCTTTCGATTCCCAGTGTGTGTGTGTGTGTGTGTTTAGAAAAACTGAAAATTTCGGTAAAAATTGGCTCGCCAGCAGGCTTTTTTTATTTTTATTGCTCTCTCTCTCTCTCTCTCTCTCTCTCTCTCTCTCTCTCCCTCTCCTCTCTCTCTCTCTCTCTCTCTCCTCTCTCTCTCTCTCTCTCTCTCTCTCTCTCTCTCTCTCTCTCTCTCTCTCAACCTTGTTAGGAAAGTTTATCCATTAAAAACAAAATTATGCTCGTTAAGTTTTTGGTAACTACAAATGGATTTTTCGTATGAAATTACGTGAATTGGAATGATTAATGAAGTGAAAATAACAAATGGTTTTGCTGTTATAGTGTGACAGCATGTTACTGTGTGGAAGAGTTCTTTAATTAATCAACGTAATTATTATTATTATTATTATTATTATTATTATTATTATTATTTCAAATAATCTACTTCGTAATTCGGGATTAGAACCTGAGACCCGTAGAACAGGAGTCCACAACTTGGTGTACTGAGCCTCAGAAGTGTTAAAGAGGGAGAACTGGAATTTCTACTGTTACTCTATTATTATTATTATTATTATTATTATTATTATTATTATTATTATTTCAAATAATCTACTTCGTAATTCGGATTCGAACCTGAGACCCGTAGAACAGGAGTCCACAACTTAGTGTACTGAGCCGCAGAAGTGTTAAAGAGGAGAACTGGAATTTCTACTGGTTACTCATTATTATTATTATTATTATTATTATTATTATTATTATTATTATTATTATTTCAAATAATCTACTTCGTAATTCGGGATTCGAACCTGAGACCCTTAGAAACAGGAGTCCACAACTTAGTGTACTGAGCCTCAGAAGTGTTAAAGAGGGAGAACTGGAATTTCTACAGGTTACTCATTATTATTATTATTATTATTATTATTATTATTATTATTGTTATTATTATTATTATCATCATTATTATTTTATAATTAATAAACAACGAAGAAAAAAATCTATTCACATGTTCCCATAATTTTACATTTATGCGTAACTTAATTATTTTTTTTCATTGATAAGCGCTATCTTTTGACTTTGTGATAAGATAAAACACTCTGTTGCGTGGAGATTCAGATATATACAAGAGATATCTCTGCGTCATTCTGTCTCTCCTCTGTGTGTGTGTGTGTGTGTGTGTGTATGAATAGGTAGATAGATAGTTAGAGAGATACCATATAGACATATTTAATAATTTTTTCATCCCTCGGAAACAGACATGTGAAATAGCGCTCGCAGTATCCGAAGCCATACTAGACTTAGTCATATGGATCCGGACTGTCACAAAGACGTAATAGGCCTTCCCTAGTCGTACGGTCATTAATGCAAAGATGTATTAGGCCTCTCACTTGCCTAAGTTAGGCCTATGTTTCCCAAAGTTGTAGAAACTTTCTAAAATTTACCATTAATAATGAAAGTTTGGTGCAAAATAAAAATATAATAATTTTATATGCGTGTAAAAATGTGATCAAACATATAGCGTGCATGGAGTTAGGTCGTTTGGAATGAGAGAGAGAGAGAGAGAGAGAGAAAAAAAATTAAATATCCTCTCTAGATATTTTTTTTTCGTTTATTCTCGTATCTCTGTATATTTAATCTTGCTTGAGTTATTTTTATTTGTATATTTAT